>CM034713.1:1416828-1441400 GCA_020142125.1 Phrynosoma platyrhinos
CCGTATAACCATCTGGTCCTGGGGCCTTGTCCAATTTCAGTTTTTTTATCGCTTGCTCCATGAGGGTGGGACTCTCCTCTTCGGTACCGAGATCCCTTCCATCCCAAGGTATGGCGACGGTACCGATGACTCTCCAACAGGAGTCCCAGGTGGTCCTTGATTCTGAGTCTGAAGGGGAGCTTCGAGAGGATCTCCCGGTCTTGACCCCACAATCTCAGAAGCAACTCATTCAGATTGTGGGACTCTAGGGGCTGAGGCGGATGGCTCAGCTCAAGAAGAAGAGACTGACCCTATTCTTAAGTCTCACCCGAACTTATTCTATGATCCTGTCTTGCATCGCTACCTAATGCTGGCTGATCCAGAGACCCTTCAGTCCCATGAGACGACATCTCATCTCGTTCAGGCCCAGGTCCACAGAGCTGTGTCTTCTGAGCCACTCACCCCTCCTTGGTACTAGTCTCTCCAACAAAGACCTCTGCCGGATTCTCTGAGGGGCTCTCGATCTCGTTCCACATCTCCAAGATCTAATGGGTCTCATTGTTCTACACCATCACGTTCTCCTACTCCAGAGTCTGACCACGGTTCCTCCATCATTGTAGAACACCATCCTGTGTCTCCGATGGATGATGTCAAGTCTTTTGTGGACCAGGTGGTTCGCATGGGGAATGCTCTGGAGGTTGAGATTGTCAGAATAGACGATGATGCCATGGATGCCATCGAGAGGAGGGTCCATGGGAAAGTCCCTACACCTCGGCTCTGGGCTTTCTACCTTTGCTCCAGAAGATTGCCCAACTCTTGGGCCACTCTGGCTACAGTACCCTCGATCTCAAGGAAAATTGAAAAATTGTACAGGATAGCCCCTTCCCAGGCATCGATGCTATTCAAACATTGAAAATCCAACTCAGCAATTGTGGAAGGCACACAGACTTTGTCTACCCTAAAGACCTCCACATCCCCAGTGGATAGGGATGGTAAGAAGGTGGATGATCTCGCCAAGAAATTTTATGCTTCAGCGGTTTTGGACATAAAGATAGCCAACTATGGCACGTGTATGGGTGCCTATTAGCAGCATCTAATGGATCGTATGTTGCCTTTGCTGGATGACTTACCTGGTGACAAGAAGCCCTTGGCGTTGGCCCTATAAGCTGAAGACCACTCCATCGGAGGGCAGCAAATAATCTCTGCTCGCCACTCAGTCGTTAGTGCAGCCAAATTGATTTCGGGCTCTGGGGTGCTCCGCAGGTATGCGTGACTCAGATCTTCGGATCTGACACACACACACACCCCATGCCAAGAACATAATTGAGGACATGCCATTTGACAATTCAGGGCTGTTCAACAAGAACACGGACGAGTGCCTGAATTTTTACTACTGAATGAAGACGGCAGCGAGAAAACATGGTATGTCCTTCTCTTTTCAACACCAACGCCATTGTTTTGGGGGTCAGCATCCTTGGTTCTCATCACAGCAACACAGGCCTTACTACCACAAGACAGGCAGTTCCATCCAGAGTCATCCAGACAGAGGCACTTGTCTCAATCCTCATCCTCCTCGGGTCGCCGCCCTCCTTCCCAGCCTTGGTACCGACAGGGCTATCGAAGAAAGGATGCGGAGCAGCCTAAGAAAGCCCTATGAAGATAGACAGATCTTTTTCTAACACCTGGTCTCAAATAACCTCAGACTTGTGGGTTCTTAATATTACGGCCAATGGCTATGCCCTCGAGTTCACTGATCTCCCTGTCACCGGGACCTTTATTTCCACCACCCCCTCCAACACCCTACTCGACAAAGTGCACACTGTATTAGTTAAGGGCACTATAGATCCTGTTAATCTCTGGTTTTGCTTCTTCTTCCACTACTTCACTGTACTGAAGGACTTGGGGCTCGGACCCATTCTAGATCTCTGTCACTTGAACACATGTATGGCCTACCGGCACTTCCGTATGGTAACTCTTGTATCTATTCTACCGTTATTGCAGGAAGACCACTGGATGGTGACCCTCAATCTCAAGGATGCTTATTTTCACATTGGGATTCAAGAGGACCACAGGAGGTTCCTGGCCTTTGCCATAGGTGACCAGATGTTCCAGTACAGGGTTCTTTGGTGTCTCCATGGCCCCAAGGGTGTTAACGAAGTGCATGGCACCATCATAGCCTATCTCCACCAGCAGGCAGTATCGGCCTTCCCATACCTCGACGACTGGCTTCTGGTCGCTCCTTCTTGGGATCGTCTTGTCAAGGACATTGAACTCACCCTGTCGCTCCACCAGTCACTGGGCCTCATGATCAACTTCAAGAAGTCCAGCGTCACCCCAGCAAAGAGAATCAAATTCATTGGATCCATTCTGGACTCGGAGAGCTCAATGGCTTACCTCCCTATGGATAGATTTCTAGCCTTGAAGGAGGCAGTGAAGGACTGTCTGTCACAGAGACACGTCAGGGCTCATTCCGTCCAGGTGGCCTTAGGTTACATGGCTTCCACGACGTATGTAACACCTTGGGCCCATCTCCATCTCAAATCTCTGAAGGCCTGGCTTCTGTCGATGTTCGATCCTGCACACAATCTCCCATCATGGTGGCTCATGGTACCGAGAGCAGTGTCCTGGTCCCTGTATTGGTGGCTCAATCCTGACATCTGTATTGGCATGCCGTTTTACCACCACAGCCTCAGATATCCTTAATGACGGACACGTCAATGGAGGGATGGGGAGCTCACATCCTGGACTTCACCATCAAGGACCATTGGCTTCCGTAGGAATGGCAGCTCCATATCAACAAGCTCGAGATGTTAGCTGTGGAGAAGGCCCTTCAGGCTTTTGAACCCCTGCTTCAGACCAAGGTGGTCCTTCTGTCCACGGACAACACCACGGTCATGTATTACATCAACAAGCAGGGAGGTACGAGCTCTCCATCGCTTCTCGAGATCACACTGCAAATTTGGAACTGGTGCATCCCGAGGGGCATCATCCTTCAAGCAATTCATCTTCCTGGAGAAGAGAACGAGCTGGCGGATCAACTCAACAGGTCCCTGAGCTCATGCCATGAGTGGCACCTCCATCCCAAGATGGTCGCCTACCTTTTCTGGATGTGGGGAGAGTCTGAGATCGACCTCTTCGCCTCTCATCTGAACAGCCATTGCCACCAATTATGCTCCAGGTTCAGGGCCCCGGGATCCCAAGGGGATGTGTTCCTGTTCCAGTGGTCTAGGAAACTGGTCTACATGTTCCTGCTGTTCCCCCTCATCACGAGGGTGGTCACCAAGATCAAGACAAACCTTTCTAACGCCATTCTTGTCACTCCTTGGTGGCTGAGACAACCATGGTTCGCTCCACTCTTGAACCTATCCAAGAAGAGATTTCTCTGCCTCGAACCTTGGCCTGATCTTCTCTCTCTCCACAAAGACTGAGTATACCATCCAGACATTGACAATTTATCACTGTCAGTTCTAGATAACCTCCCACACTCTGTGAGGACGATAATCCGAGCCTCTCTCAAGCCTTCTACGCAAAAATCTTATGCCCTGAAATGGGCAATGTTTGTGGACTTCTTAAGCAGCAAGGACCTCCATCTGTCCTGAGTCTCGGTACCGACCGTCCTAGAGTTCCTCATGACTTTGGTTGACTCTGCAAGCTGTCAAGTGTTACCTGTTGGCCATTTGTTCCCACTATCAGTTTCAAGACAGACCCTCCTTTTTTAATTAACCTTTGGTGAAAAGCTACCTCAAGGGCCTTGCTAACCTGCACCCTTCTACCTCGGTACCAACACCAGCATGGAGTCTTGATATCATCTTGTCAGGTCACTCACCCAGGCCCTTTGAGCCGATGGCCACCATGGACTTTAGATTGCTGTCCTGGAAAACAGATTTCTTGGTGGCCATCACTTCAGTTCATCGTGTGAGCGAACTATGTGCTCTTCGAATGGACCAGCCCTTTCTCTGCTTTCATAGAGACAAGGTCGTACTCTGCCCCAATATCACCTTTCTATTCAAGGTGGTGTCGGCCTTCCACCTGAACCAGGACATTGTGCTCCCCCCCGGCCCCAAACTTGACTACTGATACTGAGCAGCGCCTTCACCTACTTGATGTTCGTTGGGCATTGGCTTTTTATGTGGACAGGACGTTGGGCTCAAGACAATCCGAGCGCTTGCTTGTCTGCTACTCGGAGACCAAGAAGGGCCTGCCTGTGTCATCTCAGAGGTTTTCCAAATGGGTGGCCAATACCATCCACCTCTGTTACAAACTTGCAGGGAAGGACCCTCCAGCCAGGGTGCGAGTGCACTCATCTAGGGCGGTTGCTGCATCCTCCGCTTTTTTGTCTAGGGTCCCATTGGAGGATGTGTGCAAGGCTGCTGTCTGGTCCCAGCCCTTGACATTCATTAAACATTATAGACTGGACTCAAGAGCCAGATGAGATGCAGCCTTTGGGAAGGGAGTGTTATTGGCTGGTTTACACTGAGGTGATTGAATCTTGTTTCATATTCTGGAAATGATTTTTAAAAAATGCACTTAACTTAATGTTTAATGTTTATTGTTCTAGATGAATACAGCTTGTTTGCATTTCAATTGGCTCCAGGACACTCCCTCCTCCACTGACCCAAGCTTATCAGCCTAACCCATTTGTGTGATTCGCAGAGACCATGAAGAAGAAGGACAGGTTGCTTATCTGTAACTATTTCTTCGAGTGGTCATCTGTGAATTCACACAAATCCCGCCCATCCTCCCCTCAGTCATGTCCTGCTCACTATTTAACTCCTGCTGTCACAGCTTGCATCAAACGTTTCGGAACTGGGAAAGAGTGGGACCGCTAGGGGACTTTATAGGAATGGGTGGAGCTACCACCAAAAAGTTGCAACTTAAGTTCTGCCTAGCGATTCCAGAAATTTCTGAAGTTGCTGCGCATGTGCAGATAAAACCCATTTGTGTGAATTTGCAGATAACCACTTGAAGAAATAATGTTTACAGGTAAGCAACCTGTCCTTTTCAATCTTGGCCCAGTCATCAATTAAAATGGAGAGTGTAGTAGAGAAATCAGTAGACTGAGGAGATTATCAGATGGGAGAAATGGAAGGGGGGATCTTACATAGTTCCTGTGTATGTTTTAGGAGATTATCAGACAGAGAAAAAAGCCGTAAAAGGCATACTTCCCCATCAATGGTTTGTTGCTGGAGTATTGCTGGTTCTTCATGGGTTAAGTCCTGGATAAACACAATGTGTCTGAAAATTTTCAGCACAATTGCGTCACTTTGCTGGGAGCATGCCTTTTACTCCCTGTGATAATCTCCTAAAACATACACAGGAACTACATAAGATCCTCAAGTGTAATATATCAATTATATGGGTCAGGACTACCAATGTCATTCTATGAGTATGTATGGTTGTGAGAACTGGACAGTGAAGAAAGATGACAAGAAGAAAACCGCCTCATTTGAACTCTGGTGCTGGAGGAGAGTTCTGTGGATACCACAGACTGGCAAATTAAGGTCAATAGAAGCCAAAGTGACTAAATGCAGGCTGTGGTGAACATATTGTGAGATGGTGTAATCAAATGGCAGGGAGTTGTAAAAGAAGAAAATTGTGTCATATGTGGATAAACAGAGTCACAGCTCTCCTATCTGCCAAATTTGAAGGGGGGGTCTCGTGTAGGGTCACCATAAATCAAAACTGACTTGATGACAAATAACAAATGAGTGGAGGACATAATATGCAGTCCCTGTAAAATTCTGGTCTTCAGGCAAGAAAATGTCCTTTTCTGGAACTACACCAAAAGGTAAAGTCTGCTTAATAATGACCTAACGAGAGCCAATATGGCGTATCAGTTTGAGTGTTGGACTACAACTCTGGAGACCAGGGTTTGATTCCCTACTTGGCCGTGAAACTCACCTTGGGCGAATCACATTCTGTCTCAGGAGAAGGCAAAGGCAAAGCCCCACTGAACACATCTTGACAAGAAAACCCTATAATAGATTTGCCTTAGGGAAATTGGAAATGATTTGAAGGCACACAACAACAACAACTACAAAAGCAAATAGGCTTGGCTTGAGACAGCTGAAAGGCTACCAAGAGAAGATCCATGGAAAGAGAAGTCTTCTGGGAGAAAGGAGGACAGTTCTGTCTACCAATGGAGAAGGCTGTGAGTGAGCATGTCTACCTATTGATAGAAGACAGAGGTAGATCTGCTTTGCAGGGCTGCGGGTTCGTTCAGGAAAGACAAGATACACCTACACCTCTACAAGACCTAGGGTGCATCTCCAATGATGAAAAAGTTGGTCTCAAGAGACCAAAAGAGGTCATTCTGGTTTTTAAAAAACCCATCAAGCCATGGAGTCTTATCAATTCTACACAAACAAAATGAAGTTTCCATCTCAGCACATCAAACACAACCAGCTGATGGATTTGCAATGAATCTGGAGGATACATTTGGAACAACCTGGCTTATGACACAGGTAATGTGACGTCTTCAAAGTCCACTCTTGAGGTAATCTGACTTAAAACTGAGGCTATGTGGTGTATGCAAGATCCACTTCTCTCTCTCTCTCTTTCTCTCTTCCAAGGATTTACATCTTGCCTTCCTCCCACAATGGGATTCAAAGCAGGTTAAACTTTTGGGGGGTGTTAGTGGGACACTCCACTAATTCCCTTGAAAAAGGTAATTAGACAGGAAGAAGGGTAAAAGACAGGTAAACTAGCAGGAGGGCAGCAACTTTTCTCCCAACTCTGGATCTCTATGGCGGCTTCCCTATTGCCCTCTGATCACTAAGTGGTTGTGAAAATGTGCTCCTGTTCTGGGAAGCTGCTAAGGAGGTACTGCATGAGGGGGTATAAATACCTCCTTGTGCAGCATCCACCAAATTGCATACACTATTATAACCCTAGACTGCATTTTCATATGTCACCAACAGGATTCCATCCCATGTTTAAGTTTGCACCTTATCCCACTTGGTAGTACTGGTTTCTGGCATACCTGGAGGCCAGGTTTACCTGCCAACTTTCTCCCGTAGAGTGCCCCAGCGGCATCTGGTGATTCAGTGTTGGGAGCCTCAGTTCCTTTCACTCTTTCACCACTCTTGCTTTCCAGGCTTTCTGTTCCCACCTCACTGCTGATACTGCCCCAGATTTATTGCCTGGAGTCCAGGTCTTGGGTCGTCTCCTCATCCTGAAAGGATCTGGCCTTTGGGTCCTCTCCCATTGATTATCTTACATCTCTCTCTGAAGGAAGAGAACCCAGCTCCTCACAGGGCAGCTGCAGTTGGTTTTGTTCATTTCGAAATTGAGCTTTCAGGCCATTTTCACACAAACCTGTCCGGTTTCATTGTCCAGTTCTCACAACCATGGGCAAGATAGCAGAATGCAGTTTCTGTGGCCAGTATGGTCATGCTATCATTCATACCTCTGATTGATTTGGTGTGGTCCATTCCAATTCATTATGGATGGTTTGTGAACATTTGAGGGTTAAGAAAAGTGTAATATTATAAGAGCTTCCTTTCTAAAATAGCTCAAATGTCTCTAAGACAACTTACTAGTTTTGACATCAATGGAAAAAAATAAATAAAGGTGATGTTCCACCATCCTTTTCTGTCTCTCTTGGATTCACATCATTTCAAGAACAGTTAAGAGAGAACACCTTTTTTAAAATCCAGTGTCCCTGTTACTGGCCTTTGGTTTTAGAACCATTGCCTTTTCTCATTTGCCTGTATCTCCCAGAAGATTGGGGACTTTTTCCCTTTCTGGAAAGCATGAAGAGCTCATTTCCACAAGTTCCTCTGTGTTTGCCTGCTGGAATACCCTGCTCTCAGATGTGCATTAAACATCCCCGGATCCCACTTGATTTGCTGGTTTTCCTTCCCGAACAGCACCCTCCCTGAAGACTCCACTGTTGTTGTTGTTGTTTATCATTTGTAAATGTATTTCTCCTTCACCCCTTCTCATCCTTTTGTCATCTCAGTAATCCCATAGGAGGTTCTTGCCTTCAGCAAGCCTGTTTCTTAGCACTGTCTGGTTATTTATACAGTAGTTTTCTTTCTTTTTTTAGAAATTAGCTACCTCCATAATTTCTTCTCTAGCTTACCCTTAGAAAACTTACACTTAGAAAAACTTAATAACTGAGAAGAAGCAGCACAAGCTCATGCCACTTCCATCCATGAGGTGGTCAATCTGCTCTGGCATGAGTCCAACCCTTCAAGCTCTATTCAACACGCCAGACCAACTTGAAAGGGTTCATCACTTTCAAGTTCACACTAAAAGACAGAGCAAATTCACTACCCCACTGGTGTGGAAATGCCAGCCACTGCTGCTCAGAAGGCATAGTGTCTATGTGTGGCTTGACATTGGGACTTGGCATTGAGAACAAAATCTCTTGTTCATGCTGTGCAAATTGACTTATCCTGGAGTGATGATCACTCTTTGCCCAAAAACAGCCCTGCAGGTGAAAGAGTCCCCCTTGGCCAAGATTCTTGGTCATTCATGGAGAGCTTGGTGCTATACCTTCTTAAGAAGATTCCAGACCTGACCACTTGGCAGTATAGATGGTGTTCTTTTGGTTTTGTTCATTTGGAAGCCAAGATTTCAGGCCATTTCCACACACGTGTTCTCCTACAAATAGTACTAATGTTCCAAGGCTGTACATTCTCATGTCCACCATCTTGTTCTAGGACAGTTGAATGGGGTCTATGAGGCCTGCTCTTAATAATACAGTTGCCCCTCCATTTTCATGGGGGATCCATTCTGGAACCCACCCCACCCTGCAAAAATGGAAAATCGCCAATATTCAAGCCCCATTGGCTAGAATGGCGGTGTGCACCTGCAAACATGCACCCCATTTTGTCCCCCTCTGTTTGCTGCCTGCCAATGGGCAAGGGACACGAACTCCAAGTCCGCAAAAATGGAGGGGCGACTGTATAACAATCTGGCAATGGCACAGTGATAAACAGTGAAGTGGAACTACTCCCCATGACAGTCCCATAGCCACAAATGCAAGTTGTGGGACTGATTCATAGCAACAGTTTTCATTTCCACTTGGTGCCAATTTTCTGTAAGGTTCATGGGCTATGCTACAGGGGATCAAATCCATCTGGAATTTTCTATTAGGCTAGCTGGTCAGCTTCCCCCCCCCCAAAAAAAAACTTGTGGAATTGTTCAGACGTTGAATTCTCCATTCCTGAGATTATTGCAAAAATATTGCATGAATGGTTCCTCCAAATTTTGGAACAAATAATTTATGAAACCATCAAACTATATTCTAATAAATCTAGGCTATGACACTTCTTTGTTGGAAACAGTATGTTTCCATAGAGGGAGACAACAGGTAAATTCTATGATGCAGCCTCTCCTTAAAGGAGTGTGGGGTTTTCTACTTAATGCCTAGCATGTGTGAGTATGTGTGTCCTGTGAAGTCTGACCATTATAGAATCATAGAATCATAGAGTTGGAAGAGACCACAAGGGCCATCCAGTCCATGCCCCTGCCATGCAGGAACTCAAAATCAAAGCATCCCCGACAGATGGCCATCCAGCCTCTGCTTAAAGACCTCTAAGGAAGGAGACTCCATCCTCCTCCGAGGGAGTGTGTTGCACTGTCAAACAGCCCTTACTATCAAGAAGTTCCTCCTAATGTTGAGGTGGAATCTCTTCTCCTGGAGCTTGTATCCGTTGTTCCATGTCCTATTCTCGTGAGCAGCAGCAAACAAGCTAGCACCTTCCTCAATATGATATCCCTTCAAATATTTTAAGAGGGCTATCATAACCCCTCTTAACCATCTCTTCTCTAGGCTGAACATAACCAGTTCCGTAAGTCATTCCTCACAGGACATGGTTTCCAGACCCTTCACCATTTTAGTCACCCTCCTCTGGACACGCTCCAGTTTTTCAACATCCTTTTTGAATTGTGGTGCCCAGAACTGGAAACAGTATTCCAGGTGTGGCCTCACCAAAGCAGAATACAGTAGCACTATTACTTCCCTTGATCTAGATATTATACTTCCATTGATGCAGCCTGAAATCGCATTATGGTCAGAAGGATTTAGGCAATTCATTACCAGAGGCATTTTAGTCCAGTATTCCAGCTTCTAGGTTTTTGTATTACCTGAACAAGATAGCATGTGAAGTGCACCTTCTTTTCCCATTTTTTCTAGTAGTTGCACCTGCCAGCCCAAACCACAATGTGAAGATGTACTACCCGTAGGAACTGTTGCAATGGGTGGGTGATGGTGGGAGAGATTCTTGTTAAGGGTTCCAGCCAGCCATGCTCATTTCTGGGATACTTCATTCTATCCCATCCCATCACCCGCTCTGCCCCCCATTTCTGTCACTGATTTTCTGTCCTCTTCAGCTATGAGACAGCATGCACCTAATGTGTTCAGTCCACCTTGGGAAGCTTCTCCCACACATATGGAAAGCATTGTTTTCTGCTGGTTGGGTTTTTTTTTGGGGGGGGGTAATTCTGAAATCTCTGGCACTCCCATAAAGCTGATGATAACCTTCCTCTTCTGTCTGGATGGTGCCATTTTGGCTATAAACTCACTCATTTTCAGATTCAGGCTGTTTGTGTGTGAGAATGTATTGGAGGATATCTGTCTAATGTATATACATGTATAAGATGACAAGGGCTGCATTCACACTGCATAAATAATCCAGTTTGAGAGCGTTTTAACCGCCATGTCTCTGTGCTATGGAATTCTGGGAATGGTAATTTGTTGTGGCCCCAGAGTGGATGCAGCCAAAGTCTCTGTACAAAAGTCTTGGTGTCCAAAAGTAGTTTCCAAAGAGACAGCCATATTAGTCTGCAAAGGGGTGTGTGTGTGTGTGTGTGTGTGTGTGTGTGTGTGTGTGTGTGTGTGTGAAGAATCCAGCAGCACTTTTGAGATGAACTAGTTCATTTTGGCATGAGCGATCAAGGGTACCAGCTCACTTTTTCAGGTGCACCGATGGAGGCAGAGGTGTCGCCAGTGGTGTATAGGAGTTGCAAGATGAGGGTGAGGTGGATGCTCAGAGAGACATATCATTAGAAAGGTAGGGGTAGGTTGTTGCTATCACTCAGCAGCCCCTTTGGGGTCTGCCAGGGCTGCTGGCTGAGACAGGGAAGAGAGGTGGGCAGTGGGAAGAAATGAAGGTGGGATGGGGTGCAGAGGCAGCCATGGATGTCTCTTCTGTCCCTGCCATCATCACCTCCCTTTTCCACCTGGCCAGCTGCCCCACTAGACCCTTTAAAAATCTCTCGTCACAGTTTAAATGAACAAACAAAAGCAAGGAGGCATTTTTTTTTTTTTTTTGGTATAAGAAAACAGAAGACCTAGCAGCAGCAATTAGTAGGTTGCTTTACTGTAGTGGGGATTATTACATCATAACGCCTATGGTAAAATGTCTCTCTAGAGGCTGTGGTGGTTCATCTTTTTTTTCCTTTTAGAACATTTATAATCAAACAAAAATAATTCTCTACAAAAAAGTATCTGAACCGTAAACTCTACGGCAAAGCCTGGATAGCACGTTACACTTTGGCGCGGTACAAAGCGGCCTTGTTCAGTCCTGGTCTTGAGTGCAAGAAAAGGAAAACTGAAGACTCACAACCAAAGAATAAAAACTGAGAAAAAAGTACAAAAACTTAATAAATTCAGCAACTTGATTTGTAGGCAACAGTATAACGTCAGGGCTGGGCTGGAGCAGGCCGCCATCGCCACTGCCATTGGCAGGGTGGACCCAGGTACGCAAGTCATTTGCCTCCCTCCCCAAGGCTAACCCCCATATCCTGAGCTCCATAGCTGCCAGTCTCTGTGAGGAGTGCTATTCCTGAAACAAACAGACGTAAGGAGAACGGAAAAGAGACTCAAACAAACAGCTGCGCAACTAAATGCCGGAGATTAGTGGCATGTTTTTGGCAGACTCCCCTGTGCAATAGCGAAGGGCTCTTGAAAAGAGATGAGGAAGCCATTGCAAGTCCTTTGCATGCCCTTCCCTCCCCTTCCCAGTCCCCCAAGTGTGGTAGGTTGCTCCTTCTTCACTCCATTAATACAGTCAGCTCAGTCTTGGCAAGGTTGCAGCCACATCCACTCAAGAGCCAGAACCGTTCTGGGAATAAGGATACCCAGCCCCATGAATCCTCCTGGTGCTTCTGTCACCTAGAGAGAAGAAAGGCCAGCAGTGGGGCGATACCCCCTCCCACCCATCCATCCATCCATCCATCCATCCATCCATCCATCCATCCATCCATCCACCCACCCTGCTCTGAATGTGTTCTCTCCCTCCCTTCTCCTCCAGTCCTCTCATTCCAGGTATTTGCGCTCAGCTCGCCTTTGCTTGGGCTTTAGAGGTCCAGAAACTGTCGCAACTGGACAGCTAGGGTGCTCAGCAGCAAGGCTGCAGGGCTGAGGAAAGCGCTGGGGTCTGCAGCGGTGTCGCATTCCTGGTTCTCTCCTTCGCATTTGGTTTGCTCACAGAGGACGCCCTTGAAGCTGGGGGGGCAGAGGCAGCGCTGGTTCTCATAGCAGGTGCCCCCATTCTGGCAAATCAGGAACTCCTCGTCACAGACATTAGCTGCAGAGAACCATGCAAAAAGTCAGAACAGTGAGGACAAAACAGAACATAAATTGTTTTTTTGCTGGGGAAACCAAAAAGGCACTAAACTATATGCAACCTTTTGAGATCTTCAGATTTCTTCATCAGGCAAGATATTACAACAATATATATCCTGGAATTTTTCTTATGCTCAATGTGGTTTCTATAGGAACTGGGATTTATAAGGTTTTGTAATGTAAAAGTTTATTCGGTCATTGACCAGCAAGTTATAAGGTTTTATAAGACTGTATAAAGTATGAAAATGAATGACACATAGATCAGAGAACCATGTGAAGATGAACTTCAAATTCTAAAAAGTGAAGTGGAAGCTGCAATAAGAGGAACTGGGAAGAATAAATTGTCAGGAACAGATAATATTCCAATTGAACGGCTACAATCCATACACACAGAATCAACTCTAGTGTCAACTAATATATGTAATCAAATATGGGGAAAAAACTGCCAGCCAACAGACTGGAAATGATAAATATACATCTTAATTCACAAAAAAGGAAACACAAAAGACTGCAGCAACTGTAGAACTATAATATTTATCTCCCATGAAAGCAAAATTATGCTCACAATTCTTCAATACAGACTCCAATCATACTTGGAGAAAGAAATCTCAGAGGTGCAAGTGGGGTTCAGGAAAGGAAGAGCCACTAGGGACCACATTGCTAATACAAGATGGTTAATGGAGTGTACAAAGGAATTCCAGGTTCCTATAATTAAACTCTCTTCTTTTCCCCATCCATGCCAGTCCAATGAAGAATGATTGAGAGTCCTTCCTTGCCAGGAAGAAGCTTCTCCCTTTGCACACAGGCATATTGGGAACAACAACTGAGCAGCTGGCTGAGCAGTGACCAAGAGGCCTCTACCCACACTGGCCTTCTGGAAGGGCAGCATGGGTGAGGGGCTTCTTGGTCACTACTCAAGCAGCTACTCAGTTGCTGCTCTCAAGGGGCAAAGAGAGCAGCAACCTAGATTGATTGTTTTGAATTTGCAGAAGAGTAGACCTAACATCAAGAAATATGTATGGAGAGCACTAGGGTTATCAAGAGGAAAGGGGTCAGTAGCCGGAAAAAGTTTGGGACCACTGATCTAGACTAATTTGTAATTTGTAACTTCTCTAAGTGTGCCTAAAGAGAAGGTACCCTTGCAGAACAATTTGGCCAAAGGGTGCCTACACTTTTGCTCCCTATGTCAGGTCTTACAAGGGCTAAAAACTTGCTTTATATATATAAAAAAAAACCCTAAGCTTGTAATGTGGGTCAAATGATGGTCCAAACAGGTACAGGGTGGCATGGCTAGAATCTGGCTAAAACCCAGCTATATCAGACAACCCTACTTTCACATCTCCAGCTACCAGAGCCTACAAGCAGAAGAATGAACTGGGACCCTCTGTATGTGAAAGGGATGCTCTCCCATCAGCTGTGTCCCTTCTTGATAGTCCATGGAAGGAGCAGCCCCTTACCCTGTGCCACAGCTGAGCACCAATACTTACGGAGGCAGCCTTGTCTCCAGTAGTAGCCAGACATGCATTCATCACATTTTGGCCCGGTGACAAAATCCTTGCAGTCACAGTAGCCGGTCTCATTGCAGCGGTTGGCCACTGAGCCTATCCGGTTGCAGTTACAGTCTGTCCAAAACAACAAACAAACATGCAAACAAAAAGGAAATCATGCAGTGCAGCTCCATACAAACTACAAGGAGACTTCTTGGTTGGTTAGCATTATGAAGGAGGCATTCCCTTCCTTGGATTCCACTCCATCTGGTTCCCCTTCGAAAGCAGCAGAAAGCCCTCAAGTGCAGCTTGCTAGAAATAGGGCCAAGGACATACTATCCATTTCTGCATGGAGCAATTTCCCATGGGTGTGACAATTTGTAAAACTGTAAACTGTGAAGGACAGTTGTGTTTTGGCTCACACAATAATTTGAAAGGGCAAAGTTAAGGAAGTTAACAATATTAAAACATGAACCAAACAAATGATCCAGTGCAAGTAAGCAGATGAATGAAGGTTCAGAGCCTGTCCTATCCCTCCCCCTAGTTTGAAAATATTCTTTTTTTTTTTTTACACTGAGGTTCCCAGAATCCCCAGCCAGCATAGTTTGGGTACTGTAGGCCAAAAAAGGTAACTTCTTTCCTCAACATCAGGCTCTACCTCTTCAGAACAGTGAAACATGATATTGAAAGGCATGATGATTGCAAGTCAGGAGTGTAGCTACAGCAGGGCAAAATGAGGGTCTGCCCCCTAAATAAGAATTCTGGCCTCCAAAATGAAATTTTTCTTCAGTCTCCAAATGTCTAGCATTGCAATAATGCTAGAAGTTTGCTCAACTTCAGTTGAGCCTTTACAAAGGAATTTTAGGCCCCTTGTAGCTGCATACCTGCTGCAGGCAGGTCAAAGCTAGCACGATGGTGGTGAGGACTTCTACTCACAGAATGCCATAGAGGTCCAACTATGCTGACTGGAAGCTTTTGAGAGTTGCGGTTCAAAAAAGCAACTCTTCCAAGTTCTGATTTTTTAAAACAAAACCTTTTAAACTTTCTTTTTATTCTGGGAGGCATTTGCTAGACTCAGGCCTGTGAAATTAAAGTTTAAATTATTCCAAAGATAGCATTTGCTGCACCGGACACCTCGCCTCGCCTCGCCTCCTAGTTTGCTGCTCTGTACTGGCTGGCATTACTGCCCAGTTTCTTTACCACCCCGTTTCTGGCATGGCTGGTGTGTCCTTTGGCACTGCCAAGCTCAGTGGTCAGCCAGGTTAGGAAAACATGGTTGAGGAGGAGCCCACTTCATCTTAGACAAGCTGGGGTGTCTAGGGTGGTAATTTGTGGCCCTCCAGAAGTTGTTGGACTGCAACTTCCAGCATCCCTCACCCAAGGCTATGTTGGCAAGGGGTCTGATGGAAACTGCATTTCAGCAACATTGGGAAGGCTTCCACTTGCCCATCTCAGTGCAAAGGAATTGGAAGAGGACCTGGAGGAATAAGGAAAACATGGGGGGAGAATGCCATCCCCATGGGGTGGCAGGTGCTGACTGGCAGAGGGCTCCCTGGCCCAGGCTTTGAAGGCCAAAGGGAGATGGGAACAATGGGACATGCCCTAACCCCAAAGCCCGGGCTGTCTCCCAAGCCCCCTTCACTCTCTCCGGTGCCTCCCCACTCACCCAGACAGATGTTCTCATCATCCAGTTCTGCAGAGCTGTTCCGGTAGTATCCCAGGCGGCAGTGCTGGCAGTGCTGGCCCCGGGTGTTGTGCTTGCAGCTGATGCAAGTCACCAAGTTCAGGAAATCGATGAAGCTGCACCGGTTGGAGTGGCCGTAACATTCACAGTCTGCAAGAGAAGAGAGGCCGGGAGAGGAGTGAGGCCCTCGCTGGCCCAGCCCTGGCAGCAGGCATGTAGGGAGACAATCCCTGGAGCAGTGCAGAGGAATGCCACACCTAGTATATGGGACACCTGGTGCAGATCATTTTTTAATATCCCCCTTCTCTCTTCAACAGCCTTTTCTGGGTCTGGCAGGGATGTTGGTCAGGTGGTAATGGGAGGCGACCTGCTTTCTGCCTGGATAGCAAACCCACCAGACCTGGAAGGCAGTGACTGCTGGTGGGAGTGGGCTACAGCCTCTCTGGGTCTGGTAGAGTGGCTCACTGGGCAGGTAAGGAAGGTGACTTGCTTTCCTGCTTGGCAGCAGGCCCACCAGACCTGGAAGGAGGTGACAACTGGCAGTGGCACCCCATGCCCACCAGTGGCCACACCTGATGGATGGCAGAGGCACCCTGGATGGTGGAGGGGGGTGGCCAGGTCAGTGTTGGGATGAATGGGAGCCACTGCCCCACTGGGTTTTCATCCCCTTCTGAGGGATCACCCGGTGTTGTCTGCACCCCTCACACCCACCAGTGATGCCCCCTGTGCAGAGTATGCTAGAGGGGGCAAAGGATGGCCTTGGGCCATGCCCCAAAGGCTGTTTCTGTAGCCCCCAGTCTCTCTGGACCTTTCTGGAATTGCTTCCCTATAAAGCCCTCTATGGCTCAGGTCCAGGCTATTTGGCAGACTATAAGCCTGTACAGACAGGCCAAAAGGACCAGCCTGGGGGTGGAGTTGAGGTGTGGAGACCACACGCAGCCACCTCAATTCTGCCTTGATGCTGCCATCACACCGTGCGCCCCACTGTGTGGTGCACGGCGTCAGGGTGCTCCCTTGGTGCAGCGTTTAGACACACTGTGCCAAAGGAGTGCAGAAGAGCTGCAGTGGCAGAGGTAAGGGCAGATTTTTGCTGCTTCAAAAAGGAGTGGCATTTGCCAGCTCTTTCTGGAGTAGCAAAGAGCTGGATTGGGGCCATAGCATGTGGTTGATGCGGCTCTGATCCGGTGCTCCCAGGGGCAGCACAGAGCCGCTCCTTAGGGGCCATCTGTAAAGCCTCTATATCTCCCTGTATGAGCCATTCAGGGCTCTGAGATCATTAGGAGAGGCCCTTCTTTCAGTCCCACCACCATCACAAGCATCTTTATTGGGGACACAAGAGAAGGCCTTCCTGGTGGCTGCCCCTAGATTCTGGAACTCCTTTCCCAGGAAAGCCAGAATGGCCTCCTCCTTTTTGTCCTTCTGTATGCAAGCTAAACACTTTTTATCCAGATAAGCTTTTAAAACAGAAAGTTTTAAAATAACTTTTTTAGTTTTAAAAGGACTAGTTTTAAGATTTAAAGATTTAAAAGAACTGCGGTGTCTGTGTGTGATGTATTGCTTTAAGTGAACCGTTTTTAAGAGTGTTTTAATTTTTTTAATTGGATTTTTTTTACTTCACAGTGAATTATTTTAATTCTATAAATAGTTTAATTCTGTTTTAATGTTCACTTTTTGTATGATTTCACTTGTATTGTTCATTTAAAACTGAGAACTACTTTGAGTCCAAGTTTTTTTGGGGAAAGTGGGATATAAATAAATGCTGCAACAACAACAAGCAAATAAATAAATTTATCATCATCATCAGGAATTGCACTTCACCTTTTTAAAAAGTTTCAGGGACTTCTTCAGTGTTCAACACATCCAATTTTTTTTAAAACCAGAAGTCGACTTGCATGTTTATGGAGTTCTTTTTTGTTTTGTTTGTTTGTTTTGTGCATTTTGGGGAGTCCACATGGCCCCAGAGGGAAGCAAGAGGCATAAAATGAGCTGCCAGATCTAACAAAGTTGCATTACATCTCCAGTTCCTGAAAAAGCAGTAGGCAAATCCCATTGGACTGTTGATTTTCTGCTTTTATTATAGCAGAAGACGGAGATTTCAGCAGGTGTGGGGCAACCTGGGGTTTTACAGACAACATCAGGCCTTGAGTGGGCCTTGAGGGGTGTAGAAACTTTGAGGGAAATGTTAGCTCAGTGGGGACTGATCATGCTTAAGTGAGAAGCAGGATTCCCATGGGCCTTGGAAGATCTGCCCCCAGGAACAGCCAGCCTGCAAGTGGTCTCTCACATAGTACATTTTGCCAATTATCTCTGGACAGAAAAGAGGCACGCTTGGATCACAACAGTCCTCATAGAAAGGGAAACTCAAACTTTCTTTTGTGACAAGGCATTATTTTGCAATCCCCCTGTGTGAGAGCTGCCAGCTGTCCACCCCAAACCTTGGCTGCATATGGGGCTACTAAGATCTATTCTCAGCTAGGAAGCAAGAAGCAAGAATGATGAGGTTTTGGTTACTTCATCCCTTCAGAAGGAAAGCACAAGACGACATTTTCTGCCCACATTGGAGGCACTCAGGGTGAGGGCTCCACTTTAAGCTTTTCTTCTAAGCTTCTCTGCTGTGAAGAGAATGGGAGACACAGAAGGGGGGAGCCACAAAGACAGACACGCAGGAGTAGCAGCAAGGCAAGGGGCACCATGGGATGAACAGCCCCACGAGGTCGGGAAGGGCAGCTTCTCTTTCCCATGGTTTGCAGCATCTGTTGAAGAAAATGGGCTACCTGCCCAAACATACAGGTACTTTCTTCCATGGCTTCCCATGGACATAAACCAGACTATGCTGGCACAAAGAGCTCAGGGTAGAGGCTTAAATTAGAGTGTTCCCAACTTTTCTTTTTTAAAAAGAGCTCCAGCTGAAAAGACAAAGGCACGTTCTTTTACAGCAGTGGTATTTTTCAGGCTACTGCTCCGTTTCCTCTTTCATGACAACCTTAGAGCCCCTCCAATGACTACTTCTTGATATTAGAAATATCTCGATCTACTGTTTATGCTGCATTCAGCAGGTCCATGGTGTTTACCTCAGCTGCGTCCAGATCGCCACTAAGTCCTCCTCTGCCTCAGCATCTCATATGTGAATAGAGCAGCAGCAACAGCAGTGACATCCTGCTCCTTTCTCTCACCTGCACCATAAGGAGAGCTGGCTGGCTGGTTGCTCAGTTGCTGCTCCCAGGGTGACTGTTTACAAAGGGAACAGTAACTTGGCAGCCAGTTAAGCAATGACCAAGAAGCCTCTTGCCCAGCTTTTGACACAAGGTCACTTCTCCCTTTGCACCCAGTCACCATGGGAGCAGCAACTGAGCAGCCTGTGCCATCCCTGTAGCAAAGGCTGGCTCAAGGGAGAGGCTTCTCGGTCATTGCTCAGTCAACTGCTCAGTTGCTGCTCCCAAGGTGACTGGGTGCAAAGCTTCTCCTTGGTGAGGAAGGTCTCTCAATCCAAGATCGGTGAAGGACTCTTCTCAAGAATCAATCCTGGACACTCATCCCCTTCCTTCCCCAGAGATGTGCCTTCCCCATACAGCTTCAAGCCGTCCCTGCACCACAAACTTTGTTTCTTCTGTTCCCACTTCTTTCAGCCTGTCTGACAAAAGAAACAAGAGTAGCAGTGCAGCTCCAACCCAGAAAGCTTCAGCTGAGTCCCAAATGCGAAAGCTCCTTTTTGTCATTGTTTCCTCCTCACCACCACACGCTCTAACTCTTCATTCCCACCATGATCCTAAAGGCTGCTAGTTCCTCTTGTCTTTCCTGCATGCCAATAATTTTACTGAGCCCTCCCCCTGTCACCACCTTTTTCCTTACCATTCCCCTGCTGACCCTTTTCCCCCTCATCACGCCCCTGGATCTTTCCACCATCCCAAAGGAGGTAATACTACAATTTTACGGAAAGTTATTAACAGAACTTTAATTCCAAGAGCACAATGGAACTCCATGAATTAGAGAGGAAGACCCAACCTGTGTTCGGATGGTATGATTAAATGAGAAATTTTCCACAGATATTCCATGTGTGTGGACCAGGGTGGGCATGGGATGGCCCAAAGGTGACAGGTGGCCTCCATATGTTTCTCCTTGTCCCAGGACCAGACTCTCCAACTGGCTCCATCTGATAGTGCAGTCCCAGTTAATCCTCTATCATCACACTTTTTCAGCTGGTTTCTCTCACCTCGTCCCACTGTCCCACTTATCCTCAGCTTACTTCATTTGCTGCAAATTGATTTGAAACTGTGTAGAAGTAGTTTGCACTTAGTCAATTTGAGGGGGGAGAAGACGAGGAGAGGTGAAACTTGCCTTTCCCATTTGTTTCAGGCAAAAGCAAATTGTTGCAGTCTCTCCCAGCTTGCATGTTCTACCTCATTCATATTCTTTTCCATTAGATGTTGTTTGATCACACATGACCACACCCAGATGTTGGGCACACAAGTCCAGTTCTGATTTGTAAAATGTTGGAGGGCATGAGACCCCTGTCTAGGACTCCCCCACACAGAGAGACACTAAAAAAATGTTAACTTGGAAGCTTCTAGGAAATGCTATTCTCCTCTAAAAGAAAATGTGTTAGTGTGAGTGTATGCATATTTTTGTGTGTGTGTGCGCACGTGCACACTGGTGTTCCATAACTTTTTTAAACATGGAAGTGAACTTCCAGCCACAACCAGTTTTGGGGGGAAAATAGCACCCCCTCACTGTAGATTTTGGGATGCAACTTCCCAAAGGCCCTAGCAGCATCCAACCCACTGAAGGTGCCCCCTCCTGATGCAGACAAATAGCAGGTCAGGGCACGTTTTCACACGGGGGTCCCTAAAGCCAGCTGGAGCCATTCCGGAACGGCTCATGCCGCTGATTCCGGAATGGCTCCGGCGGCGGCAGGCTAATTCCTTTTGCCACCCAGAATTACCTTTCCGCCGCTGAAGCCGGAATTAGAGGTCTTTCTGCCGGAGTGAGGCCGGACTTAGGGCTCCGTGTGTTTGAACACACGGAGTGATGAGCCGGACTGACGCAGGGATGGCACCGGAAGGGGTGGGGTTTTCCGCCGCGCGCGTGTGAACGACCTGGAAATGGAGCCGGAGTGGGGCCGGACGGAGGTAGGAATGCATCCTCCTAAAGCCCCGTGTGAAAACTTCCAGGGTGAACACTGGGGCAGAATCCTCTCCCCTGTCAAACTACTTTTATACGTTCAGGGCATTTGTGTATAGAGAGGGGGCTCTCAAGATGCTTCTCCCCACATTCTGTCATTTCAGCCCCTGTCCAGTGCAGTCCAAAGGAGGACAGCCAGTTGTCCTGAAACAAGGAAGATCAAGGCCTTCAACCGGTAACATCAATCCAGGATGTTGTATGCTTCTAACTCTTTTGGAATTCCCCAAAGCATTCAGTCTGACATCCCCTTGCTCCTTGTTTCTCACTGCTCCATCTCCTCTTACCTTTAAATGTCTCAATAGATGCCACTGGAACGGAGCCAGATTTGAGCCGGATGAGTTTGGAGACCTTGGGAGAGGCTTAGGAAGATTAAAAGACACAATTTTCTCCCTTGCTCTTTTCACACTAGGCACACCTATAACACACACTACAAAGAGACAGCACTAGCTTTACACCAACCACGCCGCAGGTGGCACATCTAACAAAGATCTGTGTTAGGACTGCAAAAGGCCAGGATGCTGACAACCTCTCTGGGATTAGAAAAACTGCCTAGAGATTGTAGTGTATCAAGAAGTATAGAAATACAATAAGCAAATATTGGCTGGAATCTTGTATCAGCTTATGTTTAATTAAGTACTTAACTATGTAACTTCTCCTGACCTGACCCTAACAAACCTGATGGGAATGTCAATCTTCCAACTACCAGCATATGGACCTCCCAGTAAAGGTTGAGAGGAGAAGTTGTAAGTGCAGCAATTGTGTCACACAACTATTATGAAGATGAAACAGTTACCTAGATTTACTCACATGTAACTATTCCATGTTCATAACTGCCACTTAGTCATGATTGTGATACTGTTGGCATAATGGTAACTCCTTTCCCATACCCTTGATCAGCTGTTTGGAGAGAAGGAGGTCCATTCTGCTGGCGAGTGGGGCGTGGGTGAATAATGTTTCCATCTGTTTTTTGGAGGGTTGGGGGGTCTGGAGAAGTTATTTGATTAAGCATTTAGTTACGTATATGTTGATACAGGATTCTGACCATCATTTCTTTAATATTTTATAAAATAAATCCATCTGTCCATGCAAACTATTGTCTGAGAAAACCTACTAAGACCACAGGAAACATGATTACTTCAAAGTGTATCTAAAATTACTCAAACAGAAATCCACCAAACAGTGATACAATTATTGGCCAACCAAAATGCACCATATACTTCTTGCAAGCTTTTGAAGCGCCACTGGCTTCTTCATCAGGCAAGATGTTACAAACCAAACAGGAGAACAAATGGGAGACAGTCAGATGCCCGCATTTTGATGTTTCTGTCCTTAGTTAAGATGGTAAGTGGAGGGTATCTTTTGCAGGCTGTCCTCCCCCCTCCTTCTGGCCATGTGGCAATTGGGAGATTTGCAAAGTCCAGGAAATTTAAAGTCCATTTATATCTCAACAAGGATGCAGGCATCTGATTAACATCTCCAATTTTTTCTCCTGTTTGCTTTGTAACATCTTGCCTGATGAAGAAGTCGATGGAGCTTCAAAAACTTGCAACGAGTATATTGTACATTTTGGCTGGCCAATAAAGATATCACTGTTTGGTGGATTTTGGTTTGAATTTGCTAAATGGCCAACACAGCTACCCCTGCATATAGCATGTACTACTGTTGCCCATTGATTTTGCTGGGTCTACTCTAGACATTCAACACCAGCAACAACTAGCAGACCAAGACACAACTAGGAGCCACCTAGGCGACTACTTTAACCAGCTCAGCAGACATCAACAGCCCAGCGGTTACCTGGTTTCTTGCCATGTTTCTTGGCAGCACCATGTGCTGGCTTGGTCTTGGAAGGGGCTGCATTTGAGACAAAAGGTAAGTGAGCAAAGCAGGATGCAACCAACATCTGAGGAGCCTGGCAGGGTTGTGAATGCCCAGCTTCTCACACAGCCTGGCTGGTTAGTCCAGAGTCTGGAAAAGTTGCTGGCTTGGGCAATCAACTATGACCAGTACAAAACCTGACTCAGAACTGTTTCATTCTAAGAACCAAAAACATGCAAGGTCTGGATGGAGAAAAATTGGAACATAAAGGGACTCTTGTGCATTTTAATTGGAATGGTAGGGGTGGCACCTGCTAAATTTCCCCGCTCTTGGAGGTACAGAGGACATTGGGGGGGAGCAAATCAAGCAGCTTTTTGTTGGAAGTACAAACAGACAAATCTAGCCAACCTGGTTTGGCTTTTAATTTTTCCAGTCTTACGTTCGCATGGCCCTACCTAAACGTACATATATGCTGCAATTTTCTAAAAGATCACAGAACTTTTCACTGTCATTTCTCCTAATATTTGCAGTTTTGTAGAACTGAAAATTTTGTAGAGTATACATTTGTGTGCTTTGCTAATATTTTTTCCTAACCTAACACATTATTAGAGTTTTGAAAATGAAAATATGTATATCCCTCCAGTATGCATATTTTCTGATGGGAAAATTACTCTGCAACATTTGGAGAGTTGTGACTATTGAAGGATAACTCCTTTCCTATTTGCATATTTCTTAAGTGGTGCAAACTAGGTAGGGCCACAACTCATGCCTCCAGAGAAGAACCAACCTAAAGTGCTCTGTTTGTTAGGTCTCTCAGTCAAGATTTAGAGTGTGTTGGCTATTGTTCCCCTAAAGATGGGTGTAACATGCATCTGAGGAAATTGGCTGCAATACTTGAAAGCTTCACAAAATCATAACATCAGAGAGTTGTTACCTTGAAGGCCATCTAGCTCATCCCCTTGCCAGATAGGAATCTGTCACTAAAGCAATTCCCAGAGATGGTGCTCCAACTTCTGTTTAAAGACCTCCAAAGAAAGAGAGTCCACCATCCTCTAAGGCAGTGATGGCGAATCTTTTAGAGACTGAGGGGCATTGCAGACCAGTCCAAAGGGTCTGGAGTTGGAGTGGAGCAGCTGCACGCCAGCTGCCCCAACCCCAGTCCAATGCCGTCCTGATGCCATGCGTCCATACGCATGGCATGTGGCGTCAGGACGCCCTCCTGGCACAGCACTCAGACACGCTGCGCCAAAAGGGTGCGGAAGAGCCACAGTGCTGGCTCTTGGGGCAGCCTTTTCCCGCCCCTAAAAGGAGCGGCATTTTACCACCTTTAGGGGTGGCAAAAGGGAGGATTGGGGCCGCAGAGTGAGGTTGCCGTGGCCCCAATCTGCCGCTCCCTGGGGCGGCTCTTTGCCACCCCAAACGGCCCTCTGCATCGGCCCTGAGTGCCTAAACTGCAACCCCAAACCCACTTATTTATCACAAAGTACCACGTCCCTCTAGCTTTCTAGTAACGAACTCTGGAGAACTCTCTACTGGGGCGGAAGTGCACATGCCCACAGAGAGTGCTCTGAGTGCCCCCTCTGGCACGTGTGCGATAGGTTCACCACCACTGGTCTAAGGCATTACACTGTCAAGGAGCTCTTATAGTAAAGAAGTTCTTAATGTTTAGGTGGAATCTCTGGATTATGCTGGAATAAACTGATTAACCTCAAATGTACTACAAGGTTCCCTGTTTCATACTGAAAAAGACAAGCACCTCTCTCTTTTTGGAAATTTACTATGACACAGCATCTAGATCTGTGAATGAAGCGAGCTGGACAATGACTAGAGTGCGAATGGCGAAAGACTC
>CM034713.1:1457916-1479579 GCA_020142125.1 Phrynosoma platyrhinos
AAATTCTTCCTCCCTCCACTCTGATCAAAAATGTTTTGGAGAAATAGGAGATCTGTGGGCCAAAGAATTTGTTCAGTGCCCATGGTGTATACAGTTCCACAGACTTAAGCAAATCACCTGGAGCAACTAGCAGTGAGAATCTCCCAAAGTCATTTGAAGCTGTGCCCATGTGCTTACAGTGGCTTGCAGTACAGCAGGGTGGTAGGGCACAAAGAGGAGCACAGAATACCTCCTCAAGCAAGCATGGAAAAAGTACAACCATTGGTATAAACCAGCATATTCTCAAACAACTGTGGCTGTGCTCCTAAAATCACATTCACAGGCTGAGCACTTGTTCCAAAGTAACATTTCACAAAAGAGACATACTTGTAACACTCCTGATCTCACATCAAAATATAATGCCTGGGCTTCTGTCCCTCTCCCCCATGCTCCAACATATTACATATTTCTCTAGATTTTTTTCCAGCTGCTGGACAAATTTGTACTGAATGTTCACTGATCAAAAAGATGTTGGCTCATCAGTTAGTAATATCCTAGAAACCCATATCTGTCCTGTAATCTGTGCCCAGGGAACAGCCATTTGCCCCAGAATGTAGTTTATATATATATATATATATATATATATATATATATATATATATATATATATATATATATAATTTTTCTCATTGGCTACAATATTTCCTGACATTTTGAGGGGGGAAAAACCCTTGTATTTTACAAAAATAAACATGCAGATTGCACAAAACTGTGATACTGCTTGTGTGGATTTTAAAAAAATTAGATGCACTGAATGTTTTATTCTCATCAGCCTGCCAGTCCTCCTGTGTTTGCTGTGTGTGTTTTGCTTTAGTGGAACAAGAATATTCTTCACTGGCTGTGCTGATGCGGGATTCTGGGAAGTATAATACCCAAAAGTGACTTCTTCCAAGCTCTGTACAGCAGCCAACTATGCCAAACCTGACTGGACAAGTGACTTTAATTACTTTTAGTGAAAGACAGTATCTCTGATTACTGTGCAGAATAAAAGCAAGTGTCCCTGAAAAAAGTGAAGCCTTACTGCATTCCCAGACTTCCTTCTGTAACCTTCTCCAAAATATGCTGGAAAAAAAGCTGTACTGATGGTTTGGGCTGAACCTACAAAAATAGTAAAGTAAGGAAACCAGGAGTTAAAGTTGCACCAACAATGCAGGAAAGGAGAAAGCTGAGTAATAAAGGATCAATCATAGAAGGAAAAGTTGAAGTCACTGAGCATGTTTAGCCTGAAGGAAAGATTATATAGAAGTGACAGGATAGACATCTTCAAGTATTTTAAGAGTTTGACGTAAAAAGATGAAGCATATTTATTTTCTTTTGTTCCAGACAGTAGGACGTAAGCCAACTGTTTCAAGAGAGAGGGGATTTCAACTAGACATTGGAAACAATGCCCAGGTGGTACAAGAGTTCAGCAATAGAACAGACTGCCCCAAAAGGTGTGGACTCTTCTCCTATGGGGGTTTCTAAGCAGGGGCTGATGGCAAACCATGGCAGCAGATTTCCAACTCTGCCAGCAGTGGATTGAACAGGAGGAACTTTGAGCAGGGCCAAGGCCAGGTTGCAGATAGTCTTTGGCAACCCTCCTATGTGTCAGAAAATGTGACAGACCCCCACCAGAAAGTGGTGTGAGGCAGCAGCTAAAAAAGCCAATGAAATTCTAGACTGTAGAAGTAGAAGTATAGTGTCTAGACCGAGGGAGGTAATTTTTGTTGTTGTTAACTGTCTTCGTGTCAGTCTCAAACCATGGCGATAGTACCACTCTATTCTGCTTTGGTCATGCCTCACCTGGAATACCGTGTCCAGTTCTGGGTACCACAATTCATAAAAGATGTTGACAAGCTGGAGCATGTCTAGAGGAGGGCAACTAAAATGGTGAAGGATCTGGAAACCATAAAGCCCCCATGAGGAGAGACTTAGGCAGCTGGGTATGTTTAGCCTGGGGAAGAAAAGGTTAAGAGGTGATATGATAGCCCTCTTTAAATATTTGAAGGGATGTCATACTGAAGGTGGAGCAAGTTTGTTTTCTGCTCATCCAGAAAACAGGGCCCAAAGCAATGGTTTCAAATGACAGGGAAAGAGATTCCATCTTAACATTAGGAAGAACTTCCTGACAGTAAGAGCTGTTTGACAGTGGAATGCGCTGCTGCCTTGGAGGGTGGTAAAGTCTCCTTCCTTGGAGGTTTTTAAACAGAGTCTGGATGACCTTGCCTGAGAGATCATGGGGAGGGGGGTGTCAGGATCTATGCAACAGAAAGTTCATTTCCCTCACAAAAAAGTCTGTTCCCCTGTGGGGTAAACTGGAAACAAACGCAGGAGAGGACAGCAAGAAAAGATCAGTTCTCCATTTGCAGCTACACATTTCCTATCCACTTTCTCCACCCATCATTTCATACACCATTCTCATGCTCCCCCTCACTTGATTTTTTTTCCTAAAGGAAAATTGCCAAATCTGGTAAATGTTCACAGGTGAGTTATACCAGCCTCAAGGATCACACCGGGCTGCCCTTTTCTGCGTTTGAATATAGGAATATAGGCCAGGCAGTCTATGCCTGGTAGCAAACAACCAAATAATCCTCAAATTCAAACTGGAATGGCTTTGGACTAAGCTAAGAATAAAACACCTAGCTACTTCCTACCTATCAATTATTGCAAGAACATAGAAAGAGCTCTGCTGGATCCAGACCTAATGCCTATCAGACTGGGATTTCATTCCCACAATGGTTAACCAAATGTCTCTAGGACAGCCACAAGTGGGACATGGGTACAATAGCCCCTGACAGCAACTGGCCTATGCAGGGACCTTAAGTCTCTCCCTTACCTCTGATGTTCTCTGGCGACTCCTTTGGCACAGGCTTGGGTTTCTCCATAGATGAGCTTGGTGGGCTCTCAGCAGCTTGGTGTTCCAGGAGTTGGAAAGAATACTTCATTTTAAGGCCATATTTTCAGTATATCATAATAAAAAAACCTATCAGAACCCAGCTATGATGGGTCCAAAGAAAGAACACATTTCTCACCCCATGCATGAAAATGCCAAGAACCAAGCAGGCAAGGCTCCCATTCCTTTTTCACCAGACTCATCTAGTCCCTACCTGATGATAGCACAGTGGACACCCCATTGGATTCTATACATTTCCAGAATCCAGAGCATAGTCACTCCTGAGAAAGTGCCTTCTTCAGTCTTAGCCACATTTGCATGTAAGTCCCATCAGATCCAGTGGGATTTATTAATGAATGAACCTGTGATGCCTGCC
Source organism: Phrynosoma platyrhinos (assembly GCA_020142125.1). Lineage (NCBI taxonomy): Eukaryota > Metazoa > Chordata > Lepidosauria > Squamata > Phrynosomatidae > Phrynosoma > Phrynosoma platyrhinos. The sequence continues at coordinate 1,461,204 of CM034713.1, forward strand.
CTGCATGTGTACATGATAAAACTCTGTGAACTCTGGTCCTTCCTTCCATGAAGGATTGTGTTTTATATAAGCAGACCCCTGAAAGCCCCCCCTCACACACTTTTGGTCTACAACTCCCAGCATGGCCACTGCTGGCTAGGGGATTCTGGGAAATGCAGTCCAAAAAGTTTGCTGTACCATGTTTTGATTAGAATTGGTGGCACCAAGTGATGCTTGAACTACCCACCCTCCCACCCCACAGCAACACCTTAAGGTCCCTTTGAACCATAAAATAATGCCATTTGCACACACGTGGGGGCAAAACACAAGCTAGATATCACAAAGGGAATAATTCTGCATTCTAAACACCTCCTAATCTACACATCACAATGCCTTCTCTTTGTACAAGCAAGATAAAGCTCAGAAGGGGGGGGGGAACCCTGTGGTTTCCATGGCCATCTCATCATCTCAGCAGTAAACCAGGACAAGAATCTCTCCCTCTACTTGTTCTTCCCATCTTTGATGTCTCTGGCTAATCCACACCCTCCATCCAGCTTTGCTAAGCCATGCCCAGATAAAGGATAAAGCCCATCCATTTGGGGACCTGTGAAAATGAGGCTGATGGCATGGAAATCAAAGGGAAATTCTACTGGTAGCCACTAAAACAAATTTTAAGCACCATGTGGATCCAGTGAAGTGTCTGAATCTGGGGCACTTTTGCCTACCTTGACTCCCAGCCTCAGCCTTGGGTGGAGAGGAGCTGACTTGCAATGGAGCCACGCCGGAAGAGCTGGTAGCTCCTTGCAAAAGCAACACAAATGTCCAATTATACCAAAGATTCCTCACCCATGGAAGTGCCAGCCCCAGTGATCCCATGGAGAGCTTGTGTCATCACTGTTTTTACTCCTATTTTGTTGACTATCAGTCTTTGCTCAATGCTCCCTCCCACATTCAACAAGTGGGGAAAGAAAATTAATTTGAAAAACTCAATTTGACCAACCTGGTGGGGAATGGGGGGGGGGAGTATTCAACTGAGAAATCTAAAATGATCGAAATGTCATTTTCCACCTGCTATGGCTGGATCATAAACAATTTAGAGGGCCATCGTTCCTTCCCCATCCCTTTTTTTCAAACTAGACTTTAAAGGTAGATAATAGACAGAATCCTGTTGAACTGGGAGACAGGAGCCAATTGATATTAATAGGGCATTAAACTAGAATACTGAGCGGTCCCTGTGCAAATTGGCAAGGGCTTAATTAGAGTCACAATAAAAAGTTCCCCCGCAGGCATTTCCCCTTTCTAGTCATTCACACACATCTCCACTGGCTCAGCCTTTACAGAAAAGGGGGAATTATTAATTCACTTTATCCCGAGAAGCTTAGCCTTCTGCCTTGGTGACATTCATGCCTGTTTTTACATTGCAGTCGGATGAGCAGGAGGGTTGGGAAGCAGTTGGATACGTCTGCTCAGAAGCAAAGACTGAGCTTGGGATGGGGGGCTTGAGGAGACAGCATGGACACTGAGTTCCTGTGAGGGGCTGCCAGGGCCTAAACACTATAGGGTGGCCATGTGTCCTGCACTATAGAAGGACAGTTCTCTCTTTGAAGGCTTCTTATACACCAGGGATGGGCAGGGGTGGCTCTCCAGATCTGTTTAGACTGCACTTAGAATCACAGAATCATAGAAATGGAAGAGACCACAAGGACCATCCAGTCCAACCCCCTGCCATGCTCCCATCATCCCCAACTGTGAAAACCTGAGGATGTCTAAGGAGGGAGAGCTCCCTGGACAGCAAACACAGTGTCAGGCATGGATCCTCTCTCTACTTCACTCAGGACTGAGAATTACTTTATTCAACCTGTAGTAGTGATTTCTAAATTGCCTTTGCTACATATAAATCTGCATATCCAAATATTATGTAAACGTATTCATTCAGTCCATAGAACAGGTGTGGCAACCGTGTGGAGCAAATGCTCATCCCATGGGCCACACTGGCACAGCCTGGCACACTGGAAAGGATGTCAATTCACTTTCAGTTGCTATTTTCCACCCCAAGTGGCCAAAAATAGCTTCTAAAACTTGGTTTGTTCTTCAGGTAGAGGACAGTCTTTTGTAAACATGGACACATGGTCGACCGATTCTCCTTAGGTCAAGGTACACATCACACACACACACTCATGGGTATCTTTTCTCTGACATTTCCTTTTTGCTTTCTTTCTCTTTAAAATCAAAAGCATCATGGCCGGTTGTGAATTCTATCAGAATGAAGGTGGAGGGAGAGAGAGGTTGCTCAGCCATTTCCCTTCTATATGTTAAAAATACACACACACACACACACTTTTCAGCTCTAGAGGAAAGATGCAGTCCTTCCTTCCCAATAAAATACAACACAGCTGCAGGGAAAAGCTTCCCCCTATGTGCTACTGAATGTGTTAGAATACAACTCCTATCAACCCCAGTCAGCATAGCTATGAGGATGATGGGAGCCACAACTCAAAACATCTGGAACATGTTGGTTTATAGAAGACAGGAATGGAAGAGGAATCACCCAGCCCTCTCTCACCACCAATCTTCCAACAGCATCAGAAAGCTCCTTTGCTTCTAAAAAGAAAAGAACCACCAAAGGTACATGGTTTTTTTTGCACAGTCTGGGACGTCTTGGCCAGTTTATGTTGGGTGTGTGTAGAAAAACAGGCACAAAGTGAGAGAACAGAAACATCTATATTCTTTTAAAATACCTGTTTTGATCTGTATGTCTTGGACAGACACAGAAGCCGGGAGATCAGCAGGCTGCCCAAGAGTGGCTGCTCAGAGGGTACAAAAGAATCACACAGATACATGTGTTAAAAAAGAGAAAGAGGAAGAAGCACAATGGCTCGTGCCACAGTCTGAAATACCTTCCTAGGAAAAGCCTCACCTGTGAAATTCTGGAGAGGTTTAAAGCATGGCCGGGCCGTTTGTATGGGGACTGGGGCCCCTTTCACACTATAGTGTGTTATAGTGTTATAATTCCACTACGACTGCCATGGCTCCATCATACTATGGGATCCTGGGGTTTGTAGTTTGGAGGGGTACTAGGGGAGCTCCCTGCCTCGGGATTCCCGAAGACCCTCTCCCTAAACTGCAAATCTTAGGATTCCCAAGGATGCTTACAGTGGAATCATAAAGTGCTATAACTGAAGTCTGAAAGGGTCCTTGGAACCAATTTCTGCCACAAGTGGGGCTGCAATCTGCCCTGTCGAAATAGGCTGCTTGCAGAAGGAAGACTACAACATTGGACAAGCATTTGCATTTTTCCTACTTTCTCACCCCTTGCAGTATTGTTACCATTTGACCAGATGAAGAATTCTAGAAAATGCAAAAAAAAGCTAGCTAATTTCTGTGGTATTTTTGTTATTGGCCAATAAATATTGTCTGAGTGTAATTTCAATAGAGTTTCCTTCTGATGGGGATAAGAATTAACCAGGCCTAGCAAACAGATGAGTCAGTCAGTTTTAGTTTTACTCATCTCTCCAACCTCAATTTGCTTTGTTATAGTATATATTTTCTATATTAGTTTGTTATTTCTTTCAGTCTTCACACATAATTGTTTTTATATTTGTGAGCGCTTCTTATCACGTATACATTTTAATGCAGTTTTGTCTAATATGGACATTTATTCTAGCATTTTTCCCACTGTAATGCATTATTCACTAATATGTAACAAAGATTGGTTACTGATCCTAATATAAGCACACATTTTCTAATTAGGGGCCATCTCCGTGCTGCCCTTGGGAGCGCCGGATTGGGGCCGCGGCAACCACATGTCGAGGCCCCGATCCACCAGTTTGCCACTCCAAAAAGAACTGGCAAATGCCACTCCTTTTTGGAGTGGCAAAAAACGCCCTTACTGCCGCCACGGCTCTTCTGCACTCCTTTGGCACAGCATGTCTAAATGTGCAGTTGCCCCACCCCAACTCCACCCCTGGTGGGCCTTTTGGCCAGTCTATACAGGCCCTAAGTCACTTTTGTACAGGTTTAACTGGATAATTGCATCATATTAGAAAAAAGTGGCATTATCAAAGCAAAACTGTTAACAATTTAGTTTGAAAAACCAGAAATGTTGCAGTAAAATGTGAAGCAACATATTCTTAAATCCCGTCAGTGGCCATTACAATTGTCTTGCAGATACTGACGGGGTTAAAAGAGCTTAAGCTGAGCTGGATCATGCCCACTGCGTAGTAGCTTTCAGCTTGATCTTACACCTGTCTATTGGAAATTCCCATAGCATTCAGTCTTACTCTCGGATAACCTGTTTCCCAGGTTATTAAGTTTGTAAGTATCTGTGCAGAAGATTGCAGTTTGTCCATTTGGTTAATAGGCTGAAATGCAGCTGATACAAAAGCAAAATACTTAACTCCTGGAAATCCTGCTAAACCATAAAGTAAAGAAACTCAATTCCTTTTTCCCCACTGTAATGACCAAAGCCCTGCCCCAGACTTACCATTAAGGAGTGGCAGTCCTCTCCCCATGGCCATTTTATGGCTGGTGGATAGTGTGGGGTGGGGTGGGGAATCAGTGAAGTGTCTGATGACATCCCCATAGCCAGATGCAGAATGACTACATCATCTGCTGAAACCTTTGGATGACCCAATGAACCTCAGTGGAAGAGTCTGCATCTGTCTACAGCTACATAACCAGAGACTTTTCCAATCCCCCTTGCTCTCCCCAAGCCATGGAATAGCCATGGTGGGATGAGGGAGGACTGCAGTGGATCAACAGTAAGTCTGGAAGTCCCAAACAGCCAGATGTAGTACAGTTCTGCATGTACAACTACTATGCTACACTGTGCTATACAGGATTCAGGGCACTGTGTACTCAACCTGTCTGACAGTTATGCTCAAAACAAGGAACCAATGAGAATCCCCAGAGCTTGCAAAAGTTGAACAGATACTACCTAGAAAATGTTCAGATCCAGACCCAGGGTGAAGAAACAGGAGATCTGAAGTTTTACTTTATTTCCTAGAACACATCTGACACCCCCACCTCCATTATTTAAAAAAGCAGTTCACTACCACTACCCAGAAGACATGGAAGCAAAGCATGCATAATCCGAAAGATCTTGGGCAGCAAAAATCTTTATGGTTTTTACCACTACTACTGTTATTATTTTGCAAACATGGATAAAAATCACATCAGCCTTGGAGTATATCCAAGGCACAGAATCCATGCTTCAGTGTCACAAAGAATCCAGGCTGAGGACAGAGGAGCATTATGCAGAAACCATCATTATAGTAGCTGTTTATTAGAGCAGGGGTGGGCAAAGTGCAGTCCGTGAGCTGCTTGCTTCCCTCAGAGCTACCATGGATCAAAAATGGGGCTGGGGTTCGTCCAAAATGCCCCAAATTCACTCTAGGGAATGTGGAGGATGTTTTCACCACGTTTGGAGCCCCTCTCAGCCCACTGGAGTCAAAAACAATTTCTGCAAAATTTTTCCAAGAACATTTTTTGCTCTGATATGCTCCAAATTACCCACTACTAGGGGGTATGGAGTGAATCTCCACTCCAAACATGGTGAAAATGCCTCCATATACACTAGAGGTGTTGTGTGGCTTTTTTGTGGGAGCAAGGCTTCTGGGGCTAACGCACCCCACTAACCTTCCACAGTTGCCCTCCTCTGGTCAAGAGGATGCTGGATTTAATAGTATCGAGGATGAAACACTTGTGGATGGGCAGCACTATACAAATGCCGGTATTATTAGAATTTTGGAATGTTACTTTTTCAAAGGAGCTTTGCTCATTACACTATTCACCCAACACATTTATTCCCTTTACTGCAGTCCAGAAGGTAAGTTAGTCATTCCTTAGTTTTTCACTGCTTGCTGAGTTCATCATGATTCATTATGCAACCTTTGCAACAAGCATAAAAGAATGTTGTGATGGCGTATGTCCAACATGAGTTGTCATAATTCACTAACAGGATGCTATCCTTCATTACAACTGAGACTTACTTTCAGTTATAATTGTGGAGCAGCCCCTCCAATTTTGGTGCCCTCCAGATATTTGGGGACTACATCTTTCATCATCTCCATCAGTATTTCCAATGGCAAGGGATTATGGGAACTACAGCTCCACAGGTCTGAATGGTGCTACGTTGGGAAGGACAGCTTATTTATCATATGGATCTCTCAACTTCTTTCTGAGATGCTCAGGGCAGTGTTACTGCTTTATTCCCACAATAATCTTGTGTGTTGGGCCTGTCTAAAAAAAGCATTGATAGGCTGAAGATCACCCAGCAAATTTGGTGGCTGGATTGGGGATTTGGATTCAGGCCAAGGTCTATACTCCTAGGGAGATATTACATTCAATGGCACAGAGATATTCTTGGTATCCCTGAGAGAACCTATCTGAGAATCAGAGCTTGGGAAAGTTGCTTTATAGATTTCCAAAATCAGCCTTGGCAACTGTAGTCCAAAAAAGAAACTTGAGATTGCAAATGGGTGGGAGTATGGTGGAAGGGCCCCCCTCTTTTTCTGCTGCCCCTTCCTCAGCTGCCCTGCACCAGAGCACCTGCACCTCCTAAGGGAGAGCCTTCCCAAGATATTAATGCAGATGCTTCACTGAGCAGGAGGTTATTAATGGATGCTCTCCCGCCAATGCCTTTTGCTGCATTAATTGGGTCTACAAACAAACCACCTCTGCTGCTGACAAATGGAAAGACTCGAGCCAATGAGCAATGTGATTTTTATCCATGCTCACCCCCATTTAGAAGAGCAATGCTGCTACTTACGCTACTTATCATACTGCAACACAAGACCAAGCTCTTGAAGGCAGGGGCGAGGGACGGGGGAGTTTGTCTCTATGTGGATCTATCCAAGAAAGCACAGGAGGGTGGGTTGGGGGGTTGTGTCTTGCAGACTAAAGCAGGGAACCCACCTGGCTGCAGAGTTGTAACGGGTGGCGTGGAGGCAGGAATGGGGCTAGTGGTGATAATGGGCACAGCAGTGGTGGTCGTGGTGGTGGTAGTAGTAGTAGTAGTAGGAGCAGCAGTGGTAGTAGTGGTGGTACTGGTGGTAGTGGTGGTACTGGTTGTGGTGGTGGTAGTGGTGGGGCTGGTGGTGGTGGTTGTGGTGGTGGTGGGCCTGGTGGTGGTTTGGGGAGTTGTAGTGGTGGTAGCTTTTGTGGTAGTAACTCTCTTTGGTCGCTCATTTGCTGACAAAAGAAAAATAAAGGTGGGGAGGGGGAAAAGAAAAAAAGAAAGAAAGACACCATGTTTCTCTCAAGGCATTTTCTTCCCCAGTCACATTTCAGGCACTGATGTCAGGTCTGGAAGCAGGGATGGACACCTTCTGGCAGGGAGGGGAGGCTGCAAGGTCTTACTGGTCTCCTCAAGGGGTGCACCCTACCTTCCCATGCCAGGTGATGTATTCTGGTAGCTATAGTATGAAAAGGTCCTCTTTTAGCCAGTGCCAATTTTATAACCATACACTCCAACTCACATGGTCAACACAAACCAATCTATATTTCCAGAAAAAGAGGATGACATCACTAAGGGACAACTTCACAGTCATCAAAGCAGATTTCTCCCATGAGATTTATGTCATGTTGCTTAATTATGCCATAGCTCTTTATCTCATTCTGGCTAGGAGGCCAGATTGCATTCAGCCCACTACCAGAGACAGCCTAAGCACCCACCTGGATCTTCCCACATTTCTGCTAATTATTGTGGTGGCATAACCAGAAGGCATGTTCTTTTGCACAATTCTTGCTTGACTAGATGGAAGCTCCATCAGGAAGCCATTCTGTGCTTGCCTGATCCATGTGGAATGGGAAAGAGATCATCCCAGCATCGGGGCAGGGCAACATTTGCCACTTGGCACCTCTTTATCTCAGTGGAAACCTAAAGTTACAACTTTTCCAAGCTCTGGTTTGACCAAAGCTAAAAATGAGCAGAGTTATCAGAGTGACTTTTGTTCAGACCACAATGGAGAAAAGAAACCTACTAATATTTACACCTGAGCAGCCTAATGTCAGCTGGGAAATGAGGGTGGGGAGGGGAACCTTTCTCTTATTGTCCAATAGATATTGCTGAGATAACTGAGATCACAGATGAGTGCACAAGGGGTGCCCTGAGTGTGTCCATTGTTCAATGGTGCCTCTGTGAAGTGTGGGGAGGGACTTCTGTGCAAAACAGAATTCAGTCTTTCTCTCCAGAATTCAGTCTTTCTCTGGAAAAGGTGAGAATGGTTGATGGGGAGAAAGAGGGGAGAGATGATATTAAGGGAGGGAGAAAGCTTAGAGTTGGGCCCGGTCCCTCTGAAGTCGCCTGAACTTCACCTGATGCTACCATCTCCTAGGACAGATTGGTCCTAGGAGCCATGTCAGCCCCTGAGACCAAAACAGTTCCCTGTCCCCAGGCTAGAAACTCACAGAGAACCTGCCATTTTGCCCATAGGGACATTCTTGGTGAGGAGAGAAATTCTCTCACTTCTAGTTCAACAGTGCTAGAATTCAAAGATATAGCTGTGTTAGTCTGTAGAATCAGTATGTAGAGAAATCTTGTAGCACCTTTGAGACTAAGGAGATTATCACACACCCAAATAAAGCATCCTTTCTCTGATGGGATAAGGTTGCATTACGGGTTGTTATTGGATGTTATCGCATGCTAAAAAGCTGACTCTGTCACAGGGTGACTATGACCTATCTCCCAGCCATTCTTACCTGCCAATTTTCAAGTACGGAAGCTTCCCATTCTTAAAAATCGGTGGGCTAAGTGCGGCTGGGAGACGGGTTGTAGTCACCCTGCAACAGAGGTGGTGTTTTAGCATGTGATAACATCTGATAGCAACCCATAATGCAACCTTATCCCATCAGGGAAAGGACACTTTATTTGGGTATGCGATAATCTCCTAACTGAAAATGCATCTGAGGAAGTAGGCTTTAGTCTACAAAACCCCATGCTGCCAACTACTTTCTTTCAGTTACTCTCAAAGGTGCTACAAGATCTCTCTACATACTTATAGTTCCACAGTCCTGCTTGAAACAGAATGACATTGTGCCAGCAAATGGCCTGATACAGTGCTTTCTACTTCATATATTTTTTAAACCATTGTGTACTCAAATCTAACAAAGGTGACAAATGCTGGACCCCTGTAGCTGAGAAGCCGAAAACAGTTTCTTGTTGTTATGACAAAAGTTTAATGTACTGCCTGTGATACTGTGATATGGACGGGGAGGGGGGATGCGGGGAGGGGGAGAGGAGAAGTTCATGGCCTTCCTTCTTGTTTTCGAGAAACCTTTTATTTCCTTCCTCGCTGCCATTCTAACAAACCTCGTGGGGGTAAACACACGCCAGAGTGATAGAGACAATGAGGTTACTGAAGGTTCAAAGAAGGTTCTTTGACAGAACAGATGAGGCACAATTAGAGGAATGGAGTAATGTGCCCTGAAGAGGCTAACAGACAGAGAAAAAAGTGATGCGTCTCCTTGCCAAGGGCTGGCCACGGGGGACCATGCACCAAACATGTCACATTTCACCATTTCAAGTTACATTTTTTACTTACTGCCGAAGTTTGGAGCGGCACCTGGAAAGGAAGAAGAAGAAGAAGAAGAAGAAGAGGTCAGTAAAGAGAAAGAAGGGCACAGGTGCTAATTAAAAGGAGCTTTTCTTCCCAGGTATACAGAGTGGCTGCAGGGTATCAAAACAGGCTGCAGAGGGCAAAGCAGAGAGAAGGCTCTCCTGCACCTGCATCACCTGCAGTGACCTGCGGAGACCCACCAGCTGATGACTGGACTTATTAACAGTCTCTTCCTGTGCCTTTTGCCTGAGCAGGGTCATATGTCCCCATCAGCTTGGCACAACAGCTTATTATTAATAAAGTTACACTTATAGTTTGTGAGGTTTACCAGCACTCAGCAGCAGACAGTTTTGTAAAAGTCTTCCTCCAAATGGAAGCATCCTACAATGACCTTTCATGCATCCTTGCAAAAGAGCCAAGAAACTTTTGGGTCCTTAGAAGCACCCTTGACTGACTAGGGTCACCCATGTGTTTTATACAGAAAGCATCTTCCTCACTCCAAATAGGTTTCATCATTTGCTCTGAACAGCATCACAGAGCTGCTCATGCTGTTGACATCAGCACAATTGACTTCAGAAGATTTTGATGCCATCACACCCAGTATGTGGTCCCTGATTGGGTAACATCGGGTAAAAGAAAGACGTGAGAGAGGGAAAATAGCCACTGAAACAGCTTCGGATGTGGAAGGCGACAGTTAGACCACCCACCAGAATTAGCAGTTGGGAAGCGGACAGGCCTTGCTCTGCACAGAATCAGCCTTATCCTGGTGATTTTTAAATTGTGGATTTTAAATGATGAATTTTAGATGTAGATTGATTTCATATGTGTACATCATATTTGTCCTTTAAGTTGATGTGTGTTTTAACTGATGTTGTTTATTAATTGTTGTCATCCCCCACCTTGCTCCATGTGGAGAGGAAGGTAAGAAATAATAATAATAATAATAATAATAATAATAATAATAATAATAATAATAATAATAATAATAACAATAATAATAGCTGCTGCTGCTGCTGTCCAGATGAAAAACTAGGCACCCAGTCCCTCTTCCCTACAACCCTCACAACAACACTATGAATGTGAGGTAGTTTGTGGAAACAAAAGCTCACACAATGCATTTTATGGCTCAGTGGGGTCTTCCACATTTTAGCCTTAGACTCTAACCATTATCCCACGCTGTATCCACTTCTATATACACCATGCCAAGTTTTTCCCCCTCACTATAGGGTTCTAATAGAAAACAAAACAGATCTGCCAAGTCTTCCCAGCCTTCCAGTACAGAAGACTTCATTGTCCAACCTTCATATGCCAAGGTGCAAAGAAATCAGACATGCCATTGTTACTAAGATGGACCCCTCTACTTCTAGTCTGGTGTCAGTATTTTCTTTTTTAAAAATGTTTTTACTTAAACATTTGTTACACCCATTATTTTTTACAAGTTTTTTTTTAAAAAGAAAGCTTAAAATTCATATTTTGATATTTATTTAAGTAGCCGTGTTTGCACTTGTTTTATCTCGAAGTATATTTATCAATGCATTTCCTCCATTTTGAAATCAATTGGGGTCTTTTCTTTTTTATACTGAGAAGTCTGAAATACCCATGGTGACACTCTTGCTTTTCATCTGGAGGGGCATCTCAGGATAGCTTGTACCAGAACTGGTCAAAAGTGGAGCTTCCCAACCCTTCTTATTTATTTGTTCGATGTATATCCCTTCTCCTGACATGGAACCCAAGGTGGCTTACAATGAGATTTAAACAATACATAGATTCCACCTAAACATTAGGAGGAATTTCCTGACAGTAAGAGCTGTTCGACAGTGGGACACACTCCCTTGGAGAATGGTGGAGTCTCCTTCTTTGGAGGTTTTAAAACAGAGGCTGGATGTTCATCTGTCGGGGGTGCTTTGACTGTGAGTTCCTGCATGGCAGGGGGTTGGACTAGATAGCCCTTGTGGTCTCTTCCAACTCAATGATTCTATGACTCTGTGATTCTAAAGCTAAAAACCTGATTATTAAAAAATTAAATTAGCTATCATAAGACAAATAATATTTACAAAAGCAAAAAACTATTTTAAAACACAATAATAATGCAGCGCGCACACACACACACACGCACACACATGCCTAGAAGACTTTCCCAATTGTTACTTCAGGAGGGTAATTTTGGATTGTTACTGTGGACATTAGCCCTTAACCTCAGGAGTGTCTTCCTTCCTTTCCCCCTCCCAGGCCTACCGAATTTGGGGGGACCCCTTGGCTTACAGGCTCAGCTGCATCCAGGCCTTCTTGTCCCTGTAGCCTGAGTGTGAGAGGCATGCTGGATAGAGAGAGCAGGGGAGCCTGAGGACTGCATGTCATACACCATGGCTGTCATCCAGACAGGCTCTCTGTAGCTCCTTTGAAGAGCACCAGGCACGCAGCAGTAGCTGACAAGCGTGCTCCCTTTCAAAGCTCTCCCATCTCCCATGCCTGGCAAACAATGCATTTCTGTCATGGCCTTTGGAGCCCAGGTTTCAGCTTTGATCACCCTAAAGCCCATACATTTTTTTTCAAAGAGAGGAAAGAAGTGACAGGACAGTGTGGCATCTCCGGAAACATTGATGGCTTCCACGGCTCATTTGAAGGCCAGGGGCAAAGCACTTGATGCTCCACCAGGGCTTTTCCAGCTGTCTCTTCCTCAGCCCAGGAGCAGCCATTCTGGAAGACTGCTTCCTCCCTGCCAGCTAGTCATGATGAGAACTACTACCTGAACTTGCCCTTTTCCTCCTCCCTCCCTGTCCTTTATTCCTTGTGTGTCGTGTATTAAAGTCAGATTGCAAGCCTGAAGGCAATGTGCTCTGGGAGGCTTTTTGGATACAGGATTTTGTTGCCTGTTTATGAAGCCCTAAACAACCTGAGAACAAGTTACTTGGCAGACCACCTTCTCTTTTATTGGGTTCAGCCTTTGAGGTCATTCTCCTGCTGGTTTTCCATGGTCCTGAGGTTTGCTGTCTAGTTATTTGAAGCAGGGAGTTTACTGAGGCAGCACTTTTACTTCTGAAATCCAGAAGCTCCAGCCATTTTTAGGCTTAGACACATGTTGAAAATGCTCCTGGTTTGTCAAGCCTTCCCTGTATACTCCAGCCTATTCCAGGAACCATGTAAAATTGTGTTTTCATTTTGTGCACTGTGTGCATTGTTGTTTTATTATTCTTGTATATCACTGTGATATACATTATGCTGCCAGCAACCCTGTGAGGTCAGTTGACCTGAGAGAGAGTGTGGCATCTAGTAAGTTTTCATGGCCCAGCAGACCCTCAAGTCCCAGTTGCTCTGGCCAGTAGCCCATCCTGGCAGTTCTTCCTGATTTGATGATCAGAGGAAACACCTCCTGCCTGTGACTTCCCAGTCCCCTGATCCTATGGTTACTGCAGTGCCATCACAGCCAATAGTTAAAGAGCATGACACAGTCCTCTAAGCCATCATAACTCTTTTATGTGTGCATAGCCATAACAGAAAGGACCCAAACAGATGACTTGCCTCCCTGTGCCCTCAGTTGGACCTGAAGCTTTGCTGACTGTCTTTTGAGCTGTCCATGGTCCTGCCTCCCTGCCTCTACTCCCTGCAAGCCTTGCCAGGAGATTGTGCCCATAGCTGGTCTGAGGCTGGCAAGTGGATGTGCTCCCAAACCTGTCCAAAACACCTAGCAGGCATGGGTGGGTCTACTGCTAGGATGGGTTCCCAGTGACAGATTAGATGCAGATGTGTGAATGGACTGGGATCTCTCTTGCACAGCTACTTACACACATTGGGAGAGCCATTGGGACGGGGCAGGTAGGATCCAGCCCGCCATGACTTGCTGCGGAAGTTCTTCTTGCACCTGCCACAGTCCTGCCCAGTGGTGTTGTGCTCACATTCACACTGGAGGCTTCCCTCTCTGAAGGTGCACTGATTGGCGTGGAGATTGCACTTACACCTGCAAGAGGGACATGAGACAAAGAGAAATTCTATGATCGTCATCCTTTTATCCGCCTAATGTGTTGAAAAATGTATAATGCTTTTGTCAATTGCTCATCCTCAAAGTCACTTAAAACCTCATTGCACAGGTGCCACAGTGCAATAGCTTTAGAAATTCATTAAAGCACAACAATGACAACATCATACCAAAACCAGGTGTTTTCAAAACAGTCACTGTTTCCCAAAGAAATTACAGACAAAGATGTGCCTGAAGATTAAAGTGCTTAAAGCTTGGTGGTGAATATCTGACTTGTCATTTCACTGAATCCTTATGGAAACATGGATCTAGAAGGCTTCCTTAGAGGCCACCCAGTCTGACTCCTGCTCCATGTCATCTTTGTGTCATCTCTGCAGAATGCAGCTGTGCAGAGAAACCCAAGTGCCTCCAGTGATGGGGAGCAGAGCACCTTCTAAGGCAATTTGTTCCCCCACTGAAAAGCTATAACCTTTGGGAAGTTACTCCCAATGTCTAGCTGATGCCTTCTTTTCTGTTATTTGTTGCAAGCTCATTAGTTTACTCCTGTTCTCCAAAGCAGGGATGGGTATCATGCAACCTGCCAGATGTTGTTGGACTGCAACATTCCTCAGACCTACTGAGAAAGGGAAAGATTCTGCCTCCTCCCCTCCTCTCTCCTTTGCTGAGTAAACTGAATGCAACCAACTTTTGAACTTTGAACTCGATTTGCAGCAATTGAAATGGGTTGAAGATGAAGGGGAAAAGCAGGAGGAGGAGAAGGATCTGGGGACATTTTAAAAAACAGATGAAAAGTTGGGATGACAGAGGATTAATCAGGACTGTCACTGCCAAACTGATACAGTTGGAAGCTATGCTATGTATGCCATATCATATCTGGGAGTCTGTGGGTCTAGCACAGGGGTAGGCAACCTTTCCCCTTTAAGGGCCGAGGGACTTCAGCTCCCAGAAGCCTCAGCCATGTTGGCCAATAGTTCCATGTTGGCCAATAGCTCCTGGGATTCTGGGAGCTGAAGTCCCTCGGCCCTTAAAGGGGAAAGGTTGCCTACCCCTGGTCTAGCAGCTAACCCAGACATGTTGAGTTTCTATTTTAATGCAAAATTATGCAATCAGCAATTCCAAGACTTGGGCACAGATATGAATGCAATTTACAGTTGGAAAGTCAAACATTTCTAAGCTTGCAGGATACTTCCCACACTTTTAACAACAACAGCATCTCCAAAACCATGTGGATTTGACAAATGTACAGGGGAAAACATGTACCTTCAAAAGATGCAGGTGAACATCCTTTACTCCATGGGAGAAGGCCCACTTAAAAATGAGTAAAGGATGTGAATGAAGAATGTTTATGTACATTTTTCAAAGGTACATATACTTTAAAAATGCACACTTTTGAGCAAAGGTGCACAGAAACGTGTAGTATTGAATAAATATGCACAGACTGACAGATGAGAATGCCTCTAATGGGATCAGGAAGACATACAATTGAATGTGGAGCCAAGTTGCAAAAACTTTGTGCTGGAAAATGAGGAGCTTAATAAAAGTGAGTGTATCCACTTCCCATGTCCCTCCTCAAACCATATTTGACACAAGGGAAATGAGAGACACCTGAGAAAGTCACCTGGTACGCCTGTGATAAGCGCTTGCCCTCCAATGTGTACTGCTGTGCCTCTCTGTAGATAGACAAGGACTCCTAGTGACTGAAGGTCCTGGGAAGGACCCGGTCCACCTGCCCGGAGGTGGCAAGGAAGCCGGCTGGGATAGTGTCAGCATGCCATGACAAATTCCTGTTACCTGGACCCTTTTGGGAACTGCCAACAAGGCAGGTAGACCGGAATGGCCAGGGACATAGATGGTCCCTTTGGGTGTCCAGTCCACCTCTCCATCAATAGCAAGGAGGCCTCTTCTTCAGTGACCCAATCTAATCCTGATGTACTATTGGCCTGGTAACTCTGAACTGCAGAAGAGCCCAAAGGCCCAAGATTTCCCCAGCAAGGGCTCCAGGAGTCCTCCCAATACTTCCCTATTACCTCCCTGCAGTGCGCAGCCTGATCTTCCACTTGCATCATTCAGTTGTTGTTTATGTTGTGTGCTTTCAAATCATTTCCAATTTATGGTGACCCTAAGGTGAAACCTATCATGGGGTTTTCTTGGCAAGTTTCTTCAGAGGGGGTTTGCCATTGCCATCCTCTGAAGCTGAGAGTGTGTGACTTACCCAGAGTTACCCAATGGGTTTCATGGATGAGCTGGGATTCAAAGCCTCCAGAGTCATAGTCCTACACTCAAACCACTATGCCCACTTGCATACCAACATTTCAGACCCTGGTGGAGGCATCCAAAGAGTAAGCACACCTGTCCATATCTTCCCATGGGACTGGTCCCAGGCAGCCCAGGCGTTTTGAGTCTGTGGATTCCTGGAGCCCTCTCCGTTCGCCAGATGTGAACACAATGGGTAGATTGGAATGGCCCAGGAAATGGAGTCCCGCTGGGTACCCCAGTCCACCAGTCATCGGTGGCAAGAAGGCTGGCCTTTCTCTTCCATAACAGCTCAATCTACTCTTGCGGGATCATTGGCCTAGCTGGGGGGATTTGCCCGGCAGACGGGTTGGGGAGGGGGGGCACAGCATGAGAACACACTCGAGTGACAGTGACTAGTGAGACTACTTGTAGCTGTGTTGGTTATTTAGCAAATTCAAACAAAAAGCCATCAAACAGTGATAATTTTATGGGCCAACTGAAATGCACAATATAGTTGTTGCAAGCTTTTGAAGCTCCACTGGCTTCTTCATCAGACAAGGTGTTACAAACAAAACAGGAGAAAATTGGAGATGTTAATCAGATGCCTGTATTTTGTTTCTCCTGTCCACAGTTAAGATGGCAAGTCAGTAAACAGCATTCTGTGCAATCATGCTGGCCACATGGTCACAGAGTAATCTCTGACAATGCTGGCTCTTTGGCTTAGGAACGGAGATGAGCACCACCCCCTATGGTTGGACATGACTTGATAACCTTGTCAAAGGGAAATACCTTTACCTTTTAGTTAAGATGGTATGGAGAGGGTATCTTTAGCAGGCAGGTTCCCTCCTCCTTCTGGCCATGTGGCAACTGGGAGATTTGTAACACCTTGCCTGATGAAGAAGCCAGTGAAGCTTCGAAAGCTTGCAACAAGTACATTGTGCATTTTGGTTGGCCAATAAAGTTATCACTGTTTGGTGGATTTCTGTTTGAATTAGTGAGACTACTGTTTGGCACCCATCCCAACAGTTAAATTTCACTCTCCCTCCTCCACTGTTGGGTTTTATCTGGCTCAGGAGCAGCCTTGCAGTGGCTCTGCCAACTTACATCTCAACCCACCCACCTAGTTTGACTCACTGTATGCTTTGATCTCCTGCTCTGGCAGGGTTCCCTTGCCTGCATCTCTCTTGTTTTGTTTCCAGGCACAGCCAAATATATATGCAGCAGGGGCATAATGGATCCAGGGCTTGTAGGGTCAAAGTGCCAGGATTATTTGATCAAACAGGAAACATGACGTCACCTCCCAACCCACTCAGGCTTCCCTGGTCCTTCTGGGTTTAGCAATAATATGCAGTTTAGCTGGGGAGAGGTGTATGGATTTTCCCCAAAACAGCACTGTAATCTATCTTTGTTGTAAGGGATTCTTGTAAGGTTTGGTGGGATGGCTTGGTCTTGGATGGGCAGTTAAGAGCCATTAGCTCTACCAAAGGTTTCCTTCTAGTGGAGGTGAAAGCTACTACATCTGGTTTGTTGATACCACACCAACACGGATGCTGCCTGCACTTTAGGGCTCTCCTCGTGGGTGTGTGGCTTCAGAGAATTTCTTTCCTTTGACATTTACCACAAAATATCACTGCTGTGCATTGACCCCTTAAGTACAATTAGTTGCCACTCTCCCTTGCCTAACTTTGATTTTGTCAATTTTAAGATCTTCCCTGACCTTCTTAGGTTTGATATACAAATATCTTAGAGAGTCAAACCCCTTTATACAGATTATTGATGTGTCAAATCATTTAATCAATGGATACATGAGTAACTATTGAATAATTCCTCTTCTTATGGTTTAGTGCCTATGTGCAATCGCTTCTCCATTTCTGAGGCCAAAGTGGGTAACAATCAATCACATTTTCCACATGGCACTTGGGCGTCTAAACCTTTTTGCATGTTCCTGACCACAGAATATCACCAAATGCTGCTCCAGTGACTCAGGATTTGTTTAATGGTAACAGAAAGAGGACAGGATTGGGGGTTGGTGGGGGATAGCAAAAGACAGAATGAGAGAAATAAACAAGGAAAGCAAAATATCTTTCCAGTGTATATAAAAAATGAATGACCAAATGGGTCTCTTTTCCCTGCCTGTTCCACCCAGAGCTCCTACAGCACTCTTAATGAGATTTGGGAATTTGATCAATTTAGCTGCCTCCCAACACCTGAGCATCATTCATTCTTCTTCACAGACCTCATCTGGATTACTAGGTGCTTCACATTTAAGGAGTGTGTAGACAGATTGGACCAGATTTGACAACAATGGTCACGGCTGTGGAAAACAAGTTCTGTGAGGAAAGTTTCAAGGACACACGGATATATTAAGCTTGGACAGTGCTTGGAAACATTACATTTTGGATGACAACTAGCCAGCATGGTCCCACATCATCCAAAATGTAACTTTTCCCTGTTCCAAGCTAGAGGTTCTTCAAAGATCTGAAGAGCTGTCACATAAAAGTCTGTTTAATCTGCTGCCTCAGTGAGCAGGACTTGATTTAATGTGCATAAATTACAGGAGGGGAGAGTCTGGTTGAACATTGAGAGAGGCTTCTCAGTGGCAAGGACAGACGGCGGCTGCAACCCATTATCT
>CM034713.1:1491581-1503609 GCA_020142125.1 Phrynosoma platyrhinos
TAAGAATGGGGAGGGCGGCTGTGAAAGAAATAGAAAAGATCCTAAAATTCAAAGACATACAACTCAACATAGAAGTCAGAATCATACAAGCCATCGTGTTCCCTATTACCGTGTATGGATGTGAGAACTGGACAATCAAGAAGGAGGAAAATCAATGCATTTGAGATAATGTGGTGCTGGAGAAGAGTACCGAGGACCCCCTGGACAGCCAAAAGGACAAACAAGTGGGTCCTAGAACAGATCAAGCTACAGTTATCCCTAGAAGCCTAGAAGCCTAGAAGACAAGACAGACTGTCATACTTTGGGCACATCATGAGAAGGCAGGAATTGTTGGAAAAACCAATAATGTTAGGAAAGGTGGAGGGAAGTAGAAAGAGAGGAAGGCCATATGCCAGATGGATGGACTTTATTAAAGAGACCACGAATGTGAGTTCGCAAGAACTGGGCAAAGCAGTAGAGGATGGGGTGGTGGTGCAGATGTCTCATCCATAGGGTCACCATGGGTTTTAGACCGACGCAATGGCAGTTAACAACAAAATATCCAGACACCCCAACAGTGAGGGTTCTAATTTAGTAAGTTTGCATTAAAGTGTGAACAAACTAAATTTCTTCCCAATCCTAGTGTTGCTCACCATAGAGTTGTTCCCCTTTACATCTCCTTTTCACTCTCCCTGCCATTAAGAAACTCACTGAAGGAAGCGGGCATCTGCTAAAGTCCTCAGTCCAAATGGCAGGGCTCTGATGGCTGTGGCGCAGCACAGCATGGTTTCCTCTCCATAGGGCTGACGGGCCTTTAATAAGTCCCATGAGATGCTAAATGAGAAGGAAGCTCTTTAGTCCCAGGTACTGAAGAATGCCAGTTTTCATCCCATTGTTGCTATTCCAATTACGATCACCATCACCCCCTGTGCCCTCCTCTTCTTCACAACCTGTCATTAAAACATAGCCCCACCACCACCAGCAGCTCTTTCTTCATGGTTAAATATATTCTGACATGGTTCTCTGTAAAAGGTTTGGACAAAATTGGCAATCCATGAAGTAAAAAAAGTCAGTAGCTTTATAAAGTGAAGTCTGTCAAGACAGGCTGTTTTTTTCCCAAAAGGAATTCACATTTGGGTGCTCTGCACTATAGCTTTACCCTTTTAAAAAAATGGGAAAAATAATGGCTGCTTTCATTGAAAGGGAGAAAAAGGGGATCTAAATTATTTAGATGCGTAAGGTAGAATCCTTAAGAGTATTTTTTTTAAAAAGTTATCTTTACAATACTATAAGGTAGATTTTACATATTATTTACAAAATTATTTACAAGATTTAATGAATTAACAAATCAGCTACAAATAGACTAAAAAGGAAATGAACAAAGAAGGAATCAAGTTGCACCTTTAAGGCTAACTGTGGATGCATCTACACTAGAAATAATGCTGTTTGATACCACTTTAAGTGCTGTCACCCCATTCTATGGAATCCAGGGATTTGTAGTTTTACAAGGTCTTTAGACTTCTATGCCAAAGAGAGATAGTGCCTCACAAAACTACAGATCCCAGGATTTTGTAGGATGGAGCCATGGCAGTTAAAGTGGTATCAAACTGCTTTCTTTCTACATTGTAGATGCACCCTGTGTGAACTTTTCTGGATGTCAGTTCACTTCTTCAGGTGCATCAATGAAACAAATGATCTCCACAAAAGCTTGTGGTGAAGTAAACCCATTTTCCATTTAAAGATGCTTTTGGATTCCACCCTTCCCTTTATCTCTTTGAAACGCAAGTACAAATAGGAATATCTGTAAATGTTACTCTCTTCTGCTTTGAAACTTCTATAAGCTCAAATTCTCTCAATCTCAAGCCTGAAACATTTGATGGATTCTCCAAAAATGCACAAAAATGAAATGAAACATAGGCAAGCAAAGCCAGATATTTAGGAAAAAAGCACTCAGATACCCCTTTATGTGTATGGATGAAACTGTCACTTTGGAGTTCTTTTGCACTTATTTTTTTTCCATGACAAATGCAAGGCAATTTCAGAATTTTGCAACATTTTTGTTATGAAATAAAACTGTCATACAATTAGACTGATTTTTATTTATTTATTTTAACTTAAGGTTCCATCCTGTGCACATGTACCTGGAATTGAACCTCCCTGCCCACACTGAACTTATTTCTGAGTAACCATGTAAAGGTTTATGGTGTTCCTCAATGACAGTGCTCCAAGTTAATAATGAAATGATTTTTAAAAATAAAACAGTTTTGAAAAATTGCAGATGGCATTTCCTTCTATGACACACCTGCCCCTTCAAAGAGTATTCCTGCTATGACACATCTATGTATCACCCAGGAAGCAAAAACAACACAGGTCTTCGTTTCAATATATACTGATTTTATCCAGAGACTGGGAATGCTACTCTGGGGGATATAATTCGCAGATTCTCTCAGGGAGTACAGACACTGGGGGATACTGGTAGTTTCAGTAACTTTCCCAAACTCAAATTTTATCCATGTGAAGACGAGTGAGACGGGAGCATTTAGACCAGGGGTAGGCAATCTTTCCCCTTTAAGGGCCAAGGGACTTCAGCTCCCAGAAGCCTCAGCCATGTTGGCCAATAGTCCCATGTTGGCCAGTAGCTCCTGGGATTCTGGGAGCTGAAGTCCCTTGGCCCTTAAAGGGGAAAGGTTGCTTACCTCTAATTTAGATCATCTTGCTAGGTAGAAAAGATGGACTGTTGCCCCCTACTTGATGGAGAAAGTTCTAAAGTGAGTTGAGATGAATGATGGAATCATAAAATCATAGATTTGGAAAAGATCCCAAGGGCCATCCAGTCCAACC
Organism: Phrynosoma platyrhinos; assembly: GCA_020142125.1. NCBI lineage: Eukaryota > Metazoa > Chordata > Lepidosauria > Squamata > Phrynosomatidae > Phrynosoma > Phrynosoma platyrhinos. The sequence continues at coordinate 1,494,402 of CM034713.1, forward strand.
CTGCTACACAGGAATAAACAATCAAAGCACGTTCAAAAGATGGCCATCCAACCTCTGTTTAAAGACCCCCTAAGAAGGAGAACCCACACTCCGAGGGAGAGTGTTCCACTGTTGAACAGCTCTTACTTTCAGGAAGTTCTTCCTAATGTTGAGGTGGAAGCTCTTTTCCTGTAGTTTGAATCCATTGCTCCAGGTCCTAGTTTTTGGAGCAGCAGAAAACAAGCTTGCTCCAATATGGCACCCCTTCAAATATTTAAACAGGGCTAACATTTCACCTCTTAACCGTCTCTTCTCCAGGTTAAACATACCTAGCTCCCTGAGCTGCTCCTCATAGGGCATGGTTTCCAGACTTTTCACCATTTTGGTCACCCTCTTCTAGAGATACTCCAGCTTTTCAACATCCTTCTTGAATTGTGGAACCCAGAACTGGACACAATATTGCAGGTGAGATGTTAAGGAAAAGAAATTCCACCTAAACATTAGGAAGGACTTCCTGACATAAGAGCTGTTCAACAGTGGAATAGGCTTCCTCGTAGTCGCCCTCATTTGTGGTCTTTAAACAGAAGCTGGATGGCCATCTGTTACAAGGAGTGCTTTGATTGTGTCTTCCTGCTTGGCAGAACGGAGCTGGACTGATGGCCCTTGTAGTATCTTCCAACTCTAGGATTCAATGATTCCTCCAACAGATAGCTGTCCAGTATCTGCTGGGAGATCTCCAGCAAGGGAGAGCCCCAGGTAATTTGTTCTATTGTTGAATGGCTCATACCCTCTAAAGTAGGGGTAGGCAACCTTTTTGAGCCCGGGGCCGGGTTGCTGTCCCTCAGACAATTGGGGGGCTGAAACACCATAAATAAATAAATAAATAAAAATATATTTTTTTAAAAAATTAAAAAAATATATGCATGCACACTCTCTCAGCCCTAGAAAAGCCATGGCAAAACCCCTGTGGGGAGTTTGCTAAGAAAACCCCAAGAACAAGTAACAACAACAATAATCAATATTATTATGGTGGGCGGCGGCGGCCTTAGGTTGCCTACACCTGTTCTAAAGGTTCCTCTGGATTTGTTCAGCCCAAATCTACCTTTGTGTAACTTAAAGCCATTCGATTAAGTCCTGCCCTCTATGGTTCCAGACAGCATGTCTTAACTCTTCTGTATGTGAGAGATTCTCAGGAATTTTGGGGAGATTAACATGTCTCCCCTCAGCCTTCTCTTTTCTAGGAAAAAAATGCCCAGTTCCTTCAACCTTTGCTTCCTGGCTTTTCTCCTGTAACAGTATTCATTGGCATATTCACTGCCCAACTGTGTCTGGCCTTTCATGTAGAAGTCTTTTTATATTAAGTACGTTCACATACATCACCTGTTCACCCTATCAATGAAATTGTATTTGGAGTTGAAAGGCCAGACACAATTGGGCAGTGGACACACAAACCTGGTGTTCAGTCTCTGGATCTATTGACCAAATGTCCTCAGCAACTGGCAAAAGAAGTTTCCATTCCAGAGTCTCTCTGGCAGGAGAAATATCAGGTATTTGGAGGTTAATGGGTACAGAGTGTCTGGGTCCCCTTGCATGGTGGTGCCTCTGGAGCAGAGCCCTTCAGCTTGCCTGCCATGGTAAAGAGAGTAGGATTTGCTCATCAGAGCTTTACTCGTTCACAATGCTCACAAATGTATTATGGAGTATTGCAGCTGAATGATGGGACATGTAGTAGAGTATTACTCACTAAGACTGTTGCCCACAGGGACGGGTGCTGGAGCTGTGCTGGGAAGACCCATGGTCAGTCTCTTGAGAATGGATGATGGGAGAGCAAAGGAGGAGCGCTCAAAGGAAAGGTTTCATGATGAAAGAATGTAACCAAATTAATGTGAATTTATGTATGCTTTAATAATACCTTGTGAATGCTGTCTCTTTAGTCCTGACAAAACACGTCTATGGTGAAAATCTGTTGTTCCTGAATAAAGCTGTACTGTTTTAACTACTGAAGGCCTGGATTTCTGAATGGAAGTTTCTTTCAACTTTCCATGTACAGTTGCTTCAAGGGTCAGACCAAGACACAAGACCAGAGGTGAAGAATAAGCTGGTGCTCCTTCTCCATTCTCTGTACAAAAGACACCTGGATTGGCAATTCAATCTTTCTTCAGTGTTGGTGAGGGGGGAGCATGGGGGCCAGCAGATTAGCTGGTGTTTGTGTGTGTCTGTGCAGGGCACTGCGCTCTCTCTCCTAGCACTTCATTGCTGTTCCTCAGCCTTTGCCACCTGAGCCAGCCACCATCCTCTGCCTAAGGATAGCTGTTCATGCACTGATAACTGTCAACTTCATAAACTATTTTGAATTGTTTTCAGCAACTCTTATTTTTTAAAATGCTCTAAATTGTGGTTCCATGTTTTTTTTACTTATTTTAATTTGTGTAATATTGTTTTACTGCTTGTGCCCACCCTAATCTTTTGGATATAGGGCAGAACATAAATATTTTATTAACATGAAAATGATAAAAATGACAGGGAGAATCCTGGAGATTTCCTCCCACCTGCTGCCTCCCTCCCTGGATTAGAGCTGTTGGCCGAGGACCAAACTAGATGTGTCACCATTCTTGCATATTAGCAAAGGCATAAATGTCTTTTCAAAAGTAAACAATGGCAAGGGTGGGGGCTGATCTGGATCAGGCACAGACTATCTAAGATTGAGGCACAGGAAGTCTTTAGTTGTCTTCCTGCTACAGCTTAATTTGGATGTGGGCTGGCGAGGGAGGAGAGGGGGAGAAAAACCTATGTCTGGTGTTGTTGCTGCAGGAAAAGTTTCCACTGGAGCGAATTAGAGATGCTCTTCCAAATTAGCTACCGAATTAGGAATAGTAGTAAAATACAACAGAGGAGAGGAGCAGGATTCAAGGTGCCTTACAGTGATAAATATTATATAGAGAATTGGGGGTCCCTGGCTTGACAGCAGCCCATAAGAAAAGGATCTAGGGGTCTCTGTAGACCACTAGCTAAACACGAGTCAACAGTGTGATGCAGCAGCCAAAAAAGCCAATGTAATTCCAGGCTGCATCCATAAGAGCGAAACCATAGTGTCCACACTGAAGGGGTATTATGTAGAACAGGGCTTCTTAAAGCGCTGATCCATAGACCAGTGCTGGTCTGCAAGCCATTGGCTGCTGGCCCTTGGACAGTTTCCAGGAAAGAAAGAAACAACTGTGTCCAAAGGGCACAAATATTGTACTAGTCCTTGGCACACTGGAGGGAAAGTCTACCAGTCTACCATATCGGCCCAGGAAGCACCAGTGTAGAAGATGGAGCAAGCTTGTCTTCTGCCACTCCACTGTGCATGAACCAATGAACTCAAAGGTAGTGGACTCTTCTTCCCTGGAGGCCTTTAAGCAGTGGCAAGAGGCCAGGAAAGGTGTGGTACCCAGAGATACCAGCAATTCTGATCCCTTCGCCTGCCCTGGCACCCAGCCTTATCAATCAAATGAACTAGAGAAAGGAGGAAGAGGCCATACACCACAAGGCCTGGAACAGAAAACAAAGCACTGAATAATTGCTTCTAATGAATGAATCCTCACCCTGACAAAAGCTTGGTTCATTGTGGTTAGTATTGTTGTTGTTACTGTGATTATTATCCCAGAAGGCTGTAGCTGCTGAACGGTTTTGTAATATTAATAAATTATGCTGCAACCTCTTTCCCAGGGATTAGTTAATTGTGGAGGATTTAAATATTTTTTTAATAAAAGAAAGAAAGGGAAGGAAGGAAGGAAGGAAGGAAGGAAGGAAGGAAGGAAGGAAGGAAGGAAGGAGAGATATAGAGAATGCAGCAAGTAGGTTCAAGAAAAGCAGGGAAGAGAGGAGATCTTAGTAAATTCCTCAGTAAATGGTTGGCGTTTCTCCATCTGGATTTCTCATCATGACATTAGCCATGTGTCTGCATCCACCCCCATTAATTTCACTTACCCTGCACCTACCTAAGAGCTACCTGAGGTTAAAGAAGAGAGAAAGTGAGGACAGTGAAGGAGTAGGATGAGATTATGAGGAAGGGCAAATTAACACTTGCCCTTTCCCACCTCACCTGCCAATTTAACTCCCTTGAGTCAAAATGGAAAGGAGCCCAAGAGTCTTCCTCATTTTCATTGCTCAAGATTAATAGCACAGAAACCTGGAGCAAGTGAAAGCATGGAAACGAAAGGGTTTGTCTGTTCCCTCCACCATGCCTTCCTCCTTCTGGCCTGATGCATTTGTGCCTGCTAGCCAAAGAAGGGCTTTCTCGTGTTTCTATTCCTGTCCCAGGTCCTCAGCATCTCCAGTTACCCAGCGGATCAATAGGGACAGGATGAAAGAAATGGAGTCTAAGAACAAAAGGAGGGAGGAAGGCATGCATAAAAATAACACCATTCTCCTCCCCACCAGCACACATAACAAAATGTGTCTGCTGCACTAATGCAGTTTGGCTAAGCTGCCTCCTCTTGACATCCCAAGGGAACTGATCGGAAGCTCACAGAATCAGAGTTGGAAGGAACCCCAAGGGCCATCTAGTCTAATTCGCTGAACATGCAGGAATCCACAGCTAAAACATCTTTGAGAAGTGACCATTCAGTCCCATGACAAATGTTGCCTGCATTTTCTTGTTTTCCTTTCCCCTCCACATTCTTTTTTTCCAAATGTTACAAATAAACAAATAAAAGTGCTTTGCTCTTGAAAATGTACTGCAGGGAAGTGATAGAGAGAAGCCACAGAAATGTCATACAGCAAGTGCTTATCATTTTAGCAATGCAACTGAATCATGCTTTCTCTATGGGCCAGATGACTGAACTGCTTCCCTGTCACAAGTTACCATCATCCCTTGCTAAGAGATCCTTGCAGTTCTCACCCCTGGAGATGTCAGCAGGTCTCTCTTCCAGGACAAGGTCTAAGTCTAGAGGAGTTTTTGTACTTTGGCAAACCTTGCAGAGCTCATCCCGCCAGCAAAGCATCACTGACCTTAGCTGACTTTGGTTGTTTAAATGCTTTCCCAAAGCATTTCAGCTTAAAAACTGCAACAAGACCACTGCTATCAAGTGAATGATATTTTTATTGAGTTTACAAAATCAATGGCTTCTTTCACTGGGAATAAAGCTTTACAGAATAGTAGGTTTGTAGACAACCTGGAGCCATGAGACGTCCACACACTGCCTGCCCCCTGCAGCACTCATGGGGGGGGGGGGAAGGAGAGGGTATCAGCATCATCACCACACCACGATCCCAGCCAGTATCAGCATCATCCCCTCACCACGATCCCAGCCACTTCACCTTGCACCTTGCAACTTGCAACTGCTCAGCATTCTGGGGAAGCAGATGGATGGTTATGCCAGGCTTAGCCAGGTGGCAGGAAACAAGCCCCAGATGATGGCACGCAGTTCTAGGTAAGAAGCAGGCAGTTCAACAGAAGGCAAAGCAGGCAGGTTTGGGCAGGTAAGCAAGTGCAATGAGGAAAGGAGCACAGAACTCAGCATGGCCTGGAAAGTCACTTAAAAAAAAAAAGGCAGTGCTTTCCTTAGAAAAATTATTTTGAGTAGTTATTACACTACAGTAATGCACTCTTGTGCATTACACATTAACTTCCCATTACGTTTGGAGTGGGGAATAATTAGTGATAATACTTGGAGTTGTTATTGTTGTGTGACACGTTAATGAGGGGAAACCAAGAACAGCCAACTGTTTTCTTCTGTAAAAATCAACCAGCAGCTCAACGTACAGGACCTCACTAGCTTCAAATATGAAAAAGGGAAAGAGGCATACTTGCAGACGCATTTCTCAATGCCAAGAATAAAACTGTAGTTCCTTCCCAATGGTCATTTTGAGTTCAGCCAGGGATGTGAAAGACTCTCACTGCTCCTGAGATCTGTCCCAGTTCTGGCCATCCTAAGGAGGAGTCCAGACTGAAAGCCTTTGTCAGTCTCCTCAAGAGATCTCTGCTTTGGTGCCAGACTGAGAGGCAAAAGGATTTGCTCCCATTATGTTTGCCATAATTTGCAAGAGTTATAAACTTAAATTAGGATCACAAAGTATAAGTATGATTTTAATAGATAATTAAAAGATAGTGTCGAAATGGGTATAAAAATAATTGGCTTTGAGAATTCAAAATCTGAGTTTGAAAAACTAATGATATCTAAAATGTATAAGACATTATGGAAAATGGAAGCTGAGGAGGATCAGATAAAAGAATGTATGATTAAATGATTAAATGGGCACAAAATGTAGGCCACAGTATACATTTAGAACAATGGGAGAAGTTATGGGGTGGGGAGAATGGAAATTTACCTTGAATCATATAATCATTTAATCATCAAGTTGGAAGAGACCTCAAGGGACATCCAGTCCAGCCCCTTTCTGCTATGCAGGGAGACCCCCCCCCCCAAGCCCTCCTGACAGATGGCCATCCATCCCCTGTTTAAAAACCTCCAAAGAAAGAGACTCCATTGCAGCATATTCCACTGTCAAACAATTCTTACCATCAGGAAGTTCTTTCTAACATTTAGTTGGAATCTCTTCAGCAGTAAACAAGCTTGCTCCATCCTCAATATGACATCCCTTCAGATATTTAAACAGGGCTATCATGTCACCTCTATCATGTCACCAGAGTCAACTCTAGTATTAACGAACATATGTCAACAGATATGGAAAACAAAATGATGGCCAACAGATTGGAAGTGATCAATATATATCCCCATCCACCAAAAGGGAGACACAAGAGACTGCAGCAACTATAGAACCATAGCACCGATATCCCATGCAAACATAATCATGCTCAAAGTTCTGCAACATACCCCCTTTGCAGGTGGCGCAAAGCGCTGTCTTCAATCCCAGGAAGGGGAGGGGCAGCCAGACGCCGGGCGCCCCAATCCCTTCCTGAGGATGTCATCGGAGCGCCCGCCGTTGCACATGACGGGCGCTCCGATGACGTTACCACCTTAGATAGCTTTAAAAAGGCTGTTAAAACAGATCTCTTCCGGCAGGCCTTTCCTGAATCCCAGCCATCAAAAGACAGCCCAGTTTGCTCCCCGGATTTGGCTGCAGTTACTGTTTATTTGTTTATTTGTATTAGCATTTTAAGTGTGTTTTAAATTATCATTGTTTAATAGCATTTTAAGGGGGGTGGGATTGTGGGATACGAAATGTATATTTTAATGTTGTAAGCTGTCCCGGTTGTGTTATGCAGAGGGGCGGGATAATAATAATAACAACAACAACAACAACTCAAGGGAGATTGTGGGGGTCTTGTAATCAAACCACAGCCTATACCAAGGGCCCACTGGACCTTACATTTCTCCCTATTGAAATTTATTTGGTTAATTTTGGACCACTTCTCTAATCAGATAAGATCATTTTGAATTCTGATCCTATTCTCTGGGATATTGGCTACCCTTCCTAATTTGGTGTCATCTGCAAATTTGATAAGTATGCCCTCTATTCATTGATAGAGATCATTGATAAAGATATTGAATAGCACTGGGCCCAGGACAGAGCCCCGTGGCACCCTGCTAGTCACTTCTTTCCAGGATGAAGAGGAGCCATTGCTGAGAACTCTTTGTGTTTGGTATGTCAACCAACTACAGATCCACCTAACAGTAGGATTACCTTGCTCACATTTTACTAGCTTTTTGCAAGAATATAAAGCAAAGCAAAGCAGCTTCATTAATATACCACTTCATATTGCACTATGGGATGTCTAAGCGGTTTACAACTGTGAACTGATTGCCCCCCAACAATCTGGGTACTCATTTTAGCGACCTCAGAAGGATGCAGGCCTGAGTTGAGCCTCAGCCCTGGCTGGTACTGAACTCGCAACCTTGTGGTCTATGAGTGAGTGGCTGCAGTAGAGGCATTTAACCACTGCACCACCAGGGCTGATAATGGGAACCATTGTCAAAGGTCTGGCATGACTTGCTTTTGAGAAACCCATGTTGAATTTTAGTGATCGTGGCATTCTTTCTAAGTGCTTACCGACTGTCTGTTTAATGATCTGCTCTAGAATCTTTCCTAGTATTGAAGGCAAGTTGATTGGGTAGTAATTATTTGGGTCCTCTTTTTTTTATTATGATGAGGACAACGTTTTCCCTCCTCCAGTTTGCTGGGACTTCTCCTGTTCTATAAAAATTCTCAAATAATATTGACATTAGTTCTGAGATTATTTCTGCCCAGTTCTTTCAATACTCTTGGATGTAGTTCATCTGGCCCTGGAGACTTAAATTCATTTATACTGACCAGGTTTTTGATAGAATTACCAGCTTGGTAGATGAAGAGAATGCTGTGGATATAGCATATCTTGATTTCAGTAAGGCCTTTGACAAGGTTACCCATGAGATTCTGGCAAACAAGCTAGTAAAATGTGGGCTAGACAAGGTAACTGTTACATGGATTTGTAATTGGTTGACCAACTGAACCCAAAGGATGCTCAACAATGGCTCCTCTTCGTCCTGGAGAGAAGTGACCAGTGGGGTGCCATAGGGTTCTATACTGGGCCGTGCTATTCAACATCTTGATCAATGACTTGGATGAAAGAATAGGGGGCATACTTATCAAATTTGCAGATGACACCAAATTGGGAGGAGTAGTTAATACCTCAGAGGACAGGATTAAAATTCAAACTGACCTTAATAGATTAGAAAGCTTACAAAGCTAACAAAATGAATTTCTACATGGATAAATGTAAGGTACTGCACTTAGCACAGCAAAATGAAATGCACAGACATAGGATGGGACACCTGGCTTAATGAGACTATGTGTGAAAGGGATCTAGGAGTCCTAGTAGACCACAAGTTGAACATGAGTCAACAGTGTAGTGTGGCAGCTAAAAAGGCCAATGCGATTTTAGGCTGCATCAATAGAAGTATAGTATCTAGATCAAGGGAAGTCATAGTGCCACTGTATTCTGCTCTGCTCAGGCCCCACCTGGAATACTGTGTCCAGTTCTGGGCACCACAATTCAAAAAGGATGTTGAGAAATCCATGGAGGCCTGCCACCCGGCCCCTGCCCGGTCCTGCTGCCGTCGCCTCCGCCTTTCGCGGCCGCGGGGGTCCTCCACAGCACCATTTTGTTGACGGGAAAGGTTGTACAAGACTCCGGGCGCCATTTTGGAACACAAAATGGTGCCCCAGAGGCCCGGCACGGCCGAGGGAGCCCTCCTGGGGGACCCCCGTGGTGGCCAAAATGGCCCCCAGCACTATTCCCCCCCCC
>CM034713.1:1503897-1515441 GCA_020142125.1 Phrynosoma platyrhinos
CATCACACTGTTGACTCATGTTCAACTTGTGGTCTACTAGGACTCCTGTATCCCTTTCACATGTAGTTTTGTTAAACTAGGTGTCCCCTTGTCAGACTTGAGCAAATTCAGGAACTCTGTGTATCAATAAGTCCAGCAAGTTGAACCAACCAGAAGTTTATTGAGAACACAGTCAGAAATTCACCAGTCAGCATTTAAGCCAGACTGCCCCCTCCAAGCCAAACGATATCTTAAACTCCACCCAACACCCCTGGCACCAAAACCAGCACCCACCTCCAATTCCCATAGTTTACCCCCCATCAAGCCAGCCCCTCTTTCCAAACTTTCTCACCAGCGCTATCTCTCTTCAGCCAGGCATTTCACTCTACACCCCTCCTTCCAGTTACATCCAGACAGCAACTCTCCACATCCCACAGCTTACACATTCCAATGGCCCAACGTTCTCAAAACTATTCTAGCCTAGTAACATTAGTCCCAAGTCCCTATACCATCTAACATATTTGCTATCACTACTAATCCACAATCCCCTATCAACCACAACTATTAAAATATTAAAACATTTAACCCAATAACAATAAAAACCCATCCTATATCTATGCATTTTGTTCTTTCAGCCTAAGTGCAGTACCTTATATTTCTTCCTGTTGAAAATCAGTTTGCTAATTTTGGCCCAGTTTTCTAATCTATTTAGAATCTATTCTGAATTTTGATCCTGTCCTCTGGGGTATCAGCTAGTCCTCCTAATTTGGTGTCATCTGCAAATTTGATAAGCATGCCCTCTATTCTATCATCCAAATCATTGATAAAGATGTTGAATAGCCCTGGCCCAGGACAGAACCCTGTGGCATCCCACTGGTCACTTCTCTCCATTGCTGAGCACCCTTTGGGTTCAGCCAGTCAACCAATTACAAATCCACCAAACAGTTGCATTGTCTAGCCCACATTTCCTTAGCTTTTTTTGCAAGAGTATCATAGGGGAGCTTGTCAAAGGTCTTACTGAAATCAAGATATGCTACATCCATAGCATTCCCTTCATCTACCAATATGGTGATTTTATAAAAAAAAAAGAGAGAGAGAGGTCAGATTAGTTTGGCATGACTTGTTTTTGAGACTTTTTGTGACTGTGGCATTCCCTTCTAAATGTTCACAGACTCTCTCTTTAAAGATCTACTCTAGAATCTTTCCTGGTATTGATGTCCGGCTAACTGGACAGTAATTATTGGGATACTCTTTTCGCTCTTTTGTCCAAAAACTGTCCAAAGGAGCTATTCCAAGTGGTCAGGAGGTTGTTACCATCTGACCCATGGTAGAATTTAGACTACTCAACAGCCCACTGTGAAGAATTTGCCTGGCACTTTGCAGATAATATCACTCAGATTCATTCCAACTTGGACACTATAGTTAATATGGGTCTTCTCCAGCCCCTGCTTTTCCAGTGATAATGGATAGTTTTTAATTTCATAGACTCATAGAAACTTAGAATTGAAAGGGACCACATTGTCCTCATTGTTTAGGGTGAATTTATGGAAATCCTCTAGTCATTTTTTTTCTTTACGTTCAGCATTAAGCCTACCTTTGCATTTTCTTCCTTGACCTTCCGTAGTAATAGTTCCAAGTCTGTGATGTTTTCACTAGTAATATGGTATCATATGCATATCTTAGATTGTTGATGTTCCTTGCTCCTATCTTTACTCCTTTTTCTTGTAAGTCTAAACCTGCTCTTCGTATGATATTTTCTGCATAAAAGTTGAACAAGTAGGGTGATAAAATGCAGCCTTGCCTGACGACCCCTTTGCCAATTGAGAACCATGCTGTTTCTCCGTATTCTGTTCTAACAGTCTTTTGTCCTAAGTACAGATTTCTCATCAGGACTAACAAATGTAGTGGAATTCCCATACCTTTAAGAGCCTTCCATAGCTTTTCAAGATCTACGTAGTCAAAGGCTTTGCTATAATCTATAAATGCTGATTTTCTTTTGGAATTCCTTGCTGTACTCCATTAGCCATTGTATGTTTCCAATATGGTCCTTAATGCATCTACCTTTCTTGAACCCTGCTTGCACCTCTGGGATTTCTCTCTCCATATGTGATTGGAGTCTATGTTGAATAATTTTAACCATGATTTTGCTTGCATGGGAAATTAATGCTATGGTCCTATAGCTGCTGCAGTCCTTTGTGTCTCCTTTCCTGTGGGATGCAGTGGCTTAATAGTTAAAATGCCAGTTTTGACCATCATAAGGTTGAAAGGTTGGCAGTTCAAAGCCCAAGTGCCACTAGATGGAGTAAGTTCCCATCACTAGTCCCAGCTTTTGCCAACAAAGCAGTTGGAATGCATGTAAAAGTGCAAATAGATAAATGAGTACCACTTTGGTGGGAAGGTAGCAGCATTCAGTGCAGTCATGCTGGCCACATGACCACCAGAGTCATATTTGGACAACGCCGGCTCTTTGGCTTAGTAACAGAGATGAGCATTGCCCCCTACAGTCAGTTATGACTAGTCATTCATGTCAAGGGAAACCTTTACCTTAACTTTCTTGTAAATGGAGGTGTATATTGAATGTTTCCAGTTTGTAGGCCACCGTTTTGTTTTCCAGATTTGCTGACATATTTTAGTTAACACTGGAGTTGGCATTCTCTGTGTGATGAGATGGATTATCTAGATCCATTTCACTGGCTTCAGGACTGGTTATGGGACTTGATGGATGACCTATGCTAGGAACTGGACTAGGGAAATGGGTTCCTGTTGGTTCTGTTTGACTTCTTAATGGTATCAGTACCATCAACCCAGGTATCCTTCTGAGTCAACAACCTGGAGGGTTGGAGCTTGGAGGCATTGTTTTACAGTGCTCATGGATACATGCCTCTGCTGAGGAACTTACATTCAGTTCCTTGGCTATTGGCCTTCAGTGTCCCTTGTGTTTCTGTGCCCCTCCCGCTTTTTAACATATACATGGATCTGCTAGGAGAGGTTGTCCAGAGGTTTGGGGTGAGGTGCCACTAGAATGCTGATGACACCAAGTTCTATTATTCCTCCCATCTAACTCCAGAGAAGCTTTTTCCATACTGAACTGATGTCTGGCAGGAGTAATATAGTCGATGGGGGCAAAGAAACTGAAGCTCAATCCAGACAAAAGAGAGGTCTTCCCCATCAGTCAAAATGCAATTCAGTGAATATGGACTCTTTCTGTGCTGGATGGGCTTTCACTCTGTACTTAAGATGCAGATTCGCAGTTTGGGTGTACTCTTTGACTCACTTCTGAGCCCAGGTGGATGACAGAGGATTAACCGGGACTGTCCCTGCCAAATCAGGAAAGTTGAAGCCCCCATGGCCCTTGGGAAATGCAATATCTTGTTCAGGTTTTAAATGGGGGGGGGGGGCTGTTCAGCTAGGTGACCATTTACACATAGCATAGCAAAAGAAGGGGGGGACCAAAAGAAGGCACTAATTCAAATAAAGTTATCCATTCCTGCCTTCCCCACTACCTTCCAACTTATCATTCACACAGAAATAGCATGAACACAAATCAAATTGGAAACCAGCCATTTTAGCATTTTTTCACCTTACATTGCTTTTTGCTATCCCCATCCTACACAGACACAGACACACACAGGGCTGAGGTCACAACACAACATATGGTGCAGAACAGCAATGCAGAAAAATAAAACCAGCAATTGGGGTAAAAGTGGGGGAAAGTTACCCAGGGGACAGAGCTTCACAAATGTTCTCATCATATGTCTGAACTCAGGTGGGCTCCATGAGGCAGGTGGAGTTCTGTGGAGGGAAGGAGGGAACATGAATGGCATTTGCTGTTTATTCATGGATACTGGTATTTGCAGTCAGAAGTCTTCTAGACCACATTTGGGCAAGCCAGATGAACCTGTGTGCCCATCGCAGGTCCCAGTGCTGTGTTGCTTTATTCCTTCCTGGGATCCTCAGGCCAGCCCTACCAGTCAGGAGAGTGAAGCACACATCTAAGGCAGTACATCTTAAGTTACCTTATGTGATGCATTAGCAAGTTTCCCCCCCCCCCTCCCCCAGTGTGTTAAGGATTAGCACCATGTTCTGCAGCTACAGCTGTTTCTTTCTTTCCTGGAAACTTGTCATGGACTGGCAGCTCATGGTCTGCAAACCGGTATTGGTCCACAGACCATCCCTTTGAGTAGCACTGATCTAAGGCATGGGAGAACCACGTGGGGTCTTCAACCATTTTTGCAACCAAGGTGCATTGCTTCTCATGTGCCTTGTTTTGGTATAATAAAATATTAAACAAAGGAGTCTTGAAACCTGAGGTGAATCTCTGGCCTCTTCTTCATTGCCTCAGACAATAAAATGCCTTGAGCCAGCCCTGCTGAAGTCAGCTTGCAAAGCAAACAAGACCTGGGGGTTGGGTTGGCAGCAACTGGAATGCTAGTGGCAAAGGAGGGGGGGGGGGGCTGATGCAGACATATCCGCTTTACATCTTTAAAAAAACAGACTGCCTTTTAAATATCCACATCACTGCCTCCAATTTGCAACATGCCAGCCTTTATGAGGCACAAAGAAAACCATGTATAAATGTTCAGAGCTGTCCCAAAGGGAATTTCAGAGCAAATTTCATGCAAGAGAATAAATCCCAAAGCAGAGTATACCATAGCTGTGGAACAAGAATGATTCATAGAATCACAGATTTGGAAAGCTGGAAGTAACCCCAAGGATCATCTAGTCAAACTCCTGCCTATACAGTAATCCATAATAAATAATCCCTGAAAGGTGGCCATCCAAATCCTGTTTGAAAACACTCTCATTTGGTCCACTTCACTGCCCAGCAGCTCTCGCCATGTCTGAATAAGCCAGAATATTCTGAAAGCAGCCCAGAGTATTCTGACCCCAAAGCTGTCTCAAAGCCCCCCACACTACCAGGGCAATCTAGAGCGAGCCAGGGAGCTGTTTGCACATGCGTCCCACTGTGCTACCTACCGCCACTGCCACTGGTGCGAGTTGTTTCCTCTGAGACTGAAAATGAGGCACCCAGCATCAGTCACATGGCTAAGTGCCTCGTTTTGACTTAAGAAGGAGCAACTTGTACCAGTGGCAGCACCAATGGGTGGCACGGTGGGATGCATTGTGAATAGACACCTGGCACATCACAGGACTCTGGATTTTCTGGGAAGATTCAGAGCAAAGGTTGGGTTTTTAAAATATGTGTTAAGGTTGCTATACCATAGGTTTGGTGCTGAATTGGCCTTACATCATCTGGGCAGTTCGCACTATGACTAAGGATTGGGCCCTGCATTCTCTGGACAGATGGCTGGACAAAGAATCATAGAGTTGGAAGAGACCACAGGGCCATCCAGTCCAACCCCCTGCCATGCAGGAACTCAACCATTCCCCCCCCCCCCCCCCCCCCGGCCCGGCGGAAGACCCCAGGACCAGCAGACCAGCCCCAAGTCTGTAAATCTTGCCAACCCCTGCTCATAGGGCATGGTGTCCAGATCCTTCACCATTTTAGTTGCCCTCTTTTGGACATGTTATGCAACCCATGAGGGCATAGCTACAGTCAGGAAGTTTTTCCTAACGAGAAGGTAGAATTTCTTGTAATTGGAATCCATTGATTTGGGCCTTAAACTGTGGAACATCATTAAAAAAGGTCATTCCATCTTCCACATGATGAACAGACTTTCCAATATTTGAAAATATAACCTCTCAATCTTTTCCAAATGAAACTCACCCAGGTGTCTCAATAATTCTTTATAGGGCTTGATTTCCAGATCTTCTACCATCTTGGTCATCCTCCTCTAAAAATGTTTCAGCATATCAATAGCCTTCTTAAACCATGATGCCTAAAACTGGATGTGAGTGAGGTCTGGCCAAAGCTGAACCAAGTGACTGGCTCCATTACTTGCCTTGACTGGAGCCCAATGCTTCTATTGATAGAGCTGGGAATCCCCGACTGTTTGCACACAGAAAATCTGGGTATCTTTTGCTGCCTACATTCCTATTGCCAAGTTCTGTTTTCTCCAGGACAAACTCAAGTACAGTTGTTGGGGCACATCCAGTAGTTGCTAGCTTCTAGCCAACAATAACCACCATGTTTATTTAAGCAAGTCTCATCCAGCCATCAGGGCCCATTAAAGAAACATGTTTAGCTACTCACTATTCCAAAGCCAAGACAAAAGATCACTGAATCATTTAGCAGGCAGGACACCACATCACAGGATGAGGCCTCTGCTTCCTCAGCTTAACACTGTGCAAATCAAATCACACATCCTGCTTTATCAGAGAGAAATTGGACCGGTTCAAAAAGCATTGTGTCCAAGACTCTGCTGAGCACAGATGGTCTCCTTCCTCCCCACTTCTGCACAAAAGAGAAACTGGAGAAGTGCAGACATGTTTGCAAATTTCAAAAAGGTAGTGTGTGCCTAATGTTCGACCCCTGTAGAAAAAAGCCTACAGCAGACAAGGAGGAGGGTGAGGCTGGGCAAAAACCAGCCCCTACAAATTAGGTTTTAGGATAATTCACACCAATGAAGGATGCCACTGTTTGACTTTCATGCAAGATTCTGACTTTATATCCCAATTTGGAGGATGAAAAATGCAGGGGTAAAAATGAACTATTTCCCCTGGGGCAGTAATTTGATTCAGCCACTGTCTCTTGTCAAGGCAGACTCCAGCTGCACGCCAGAAGAGCAGCCTTTCAGGGCATTATGAGTGTGTGTGTGTGTGTGTGTGTGCATGTGCACGTATCTTTGTGTGTATCAGATTGGCAAGTACCAGACCAAGGGAAGCATCACCTCGAGGAAAAGGACACTCCAGTGGGGCCTTACTGAAGTTAGCATAATGCAGTTATGCTGGTAGGGGAATGAGAGAGAAACCTCCAAGTTTCAAATGCAAATTTTAACCTACCTACCTACTTCTCTCTCTTCCCTTTCACATCAAATCTTTAAATGCTGCTTCAAGTTCTTACACAGCTGGATGAGAGTAAAGAGAGTCCTATCCATGTACATTCACAGTTTGCTTAAGGTCATGGGATCTGAAGATCTGTTGTGTCTGGTTCTGTTGTGTCAGCCTTCTTTCCTCTAGGTTCGGCTTTTCAATGGCAAACAGGACTTTCTTGAATGACAATCAAGCCATTTGGACTATTTGTGGATGAAATTTATAACCTGCCATTCCTCCAAGTTGTTGAGAGAATATGTGGCACCAGAAAAAGAGATGCAAAGAAGAGGAGATATCAGAAAGAGAGAGAAAGGACGTTGGAAGAAAGGAAAAGGAAGTGAAAAAGAGAGAGAATGACGGAGAAGGGATCAGCACTGCTCACCTTTGGTTCTGGCCTCACACACTGTTGGCTTCACCCCTGCCCCACACAAATCAGCCTGTGTTCTCTGATTCTGATAAACTATTCCCAAGATTCACATCTAAATACAGACACAAAAACAGTCATCTTCCTGCTGTGAATGTTTTTCTTTTGGGAGACTTCATCAGTTTAGCAGTATCAATGGGTCCTGGGCTTACATAGAAGATCATATAGAATCACAAAATTGTAGAGTTGGAAAAGATGCTAAAGGTCATCCGGTCCAGCTCCTGCCACACAGGGATACCCAATCAAAGCACCCTTGACAAATGGCCATCTGGCCTCTGTTTAAAAACCTCCAAAGAAAGAAACGCCACCACTCTCTGAGGCACTGCTTTCCGATGTCGAACAGCCCTTATTGTCAGAACGTTCTTCCTAATTTTGAGATGGAATTTGTTTTCCTATAGCTTGAATCCACTGATCCATGTCTAAGAGTCCACTTTAACTACCATGACTCAGTGCTAGGGAATCATGGGAGCTGTAGTTTATTGTGGCACTAGAGCTCTCTGACAGTGAAGGCTCAATGTCTCAGAAAAAAATACAACTCCCATGATTCCCTAGCACTGAGCCAGGACAGTTAAAGTGGACTCAATTTGCACTATTTTTGGCAGTCTGCAAAGGCCCTAAGTCTATGAAGAATGGAAAACAAGCTTGCTTCATCCTCCATATGACATTCCTTCAAGTATTTAAACATGGCTATCATGTCTCCCCTTAACCTTCTCTTCTCCAGGCTAAACATACACAGCTCCCTAAACTGCTTCTCATGGGGCATGGCTTCCAGACCTTTCATTGTTTTGATCACCCCCCTCTGGACACGTTCTAGCTTATCAACATCCTTTTCAAACTGTGGTGTCCAGAATGGGACACAGTATTCCAGGTGAGGTCTGGCCAAAGCAGAATCCCTCTATCTAGACACTTCAGTCGTATTGATGCAGCCTAGAATCATATTGGCTTTTTTAGCTGCTGCATTGCAATGTTGACTCATGTTTACCTTGTGATCTGCCAACCAACTACAGATCTACCTAATTAGCATTATCTACCCCACATTTTATTAGCTTGATTGCAAGGATATCATGTGGGACCTTGTCGAAGGCCTTACTGAAATCAAGATACGCTACATCCACAGCATTCATCTACTAAACTTGTGACTATCAAAAAGAGGGATAAGATAAGATTATACTGGCATTACTGTATATACTGTATATAATGTATTACTGTATATACTCGACTGTAAGTCAACTTCATGTATAAGTCATGGTCAGGTTCTGGGGCCAAAATTATAGATTTTGATATGACGCTTGGGTAAGTTGAGGGTAAAACATGTAACAAAGGATGTAAAGGACGAAGCAAAGGAAAACAATGCCAAATAATGTTAAAAATTCTAGCAGGCAGAACTGTTTGTGGTCATACTAAAGGCTGGATGGATGAGAGAATAGAGGAGGTTAATGAGTCCAGGACAGAGAGTCCAGGACAGATTATGTACTTGCCTTTCACTAGAGGATGGTTTCTTTAAAAAAAAAAAAAGAGTTAAAGTACAGTACTTACATTGACCCATGAGTAAGTCGACTCAAATTTTGGGGATCAAATTTTGACCTAAATTTCCAGACTTATACATGAGTATATACAGTACTTGTTTTTGAGAAACCTATGCTAATTTTTAGTAATCATGGCACTGCTTTCTATGGGCCTCTGCAGATGGGCGGCCATGGGCCGCGCCAAGAAGTTGCAGATTCGGGCCGAGCCTGCTGCACTCCTCAGCCCCGATCCACTCTTTTTCCAGCCCTGGAAGGAGCGGAAAGGGCACCGCAAGAGGTGTTGCGTGCCTCTTCGGGGTCTCTTCCGGCTCAGCGTGTCTGGACACTGAGCCAGAAGGGTGTAATCGGAGCGCCCGTCATGTGCAATGACAAGGGCTCCGATTATGTTCTCAGGAAGGGGTTGGGGTGCCCAGTGTGAGGCTGCCCCTCCCCTTCCTTACCTCCAAGACAGTGCAAAGCGCCATCTGCAAAGGGGGTAAGTGCTTATACTGATGTCAGGCTGATTGGCCAGTAATTATTTGCATCCAAAAAGCCCCTTTTCTTGTTTTTAACCTCTCTAACAGTGAACCTATTCTACACTTTAGCTTTTCTGATTGTCTCCCTACATGAACTGCTATTTCTTTGAATTCCTCTTTGGTGATTTCCCCCCTTTTCCATTGTACATGACCCTTTTAAATCTCAGCTCAGTTGAAACTTCTATCCTGGTTTCTTTCGACATCTCCCATTTTATTATGTCAACGCCTAAATGCTATTGCAGCTTTTCAGGGACATTTCATTTGTATGCCACTTTGCTGTTTACATTCCCATCCACACACATCCATGGGGGTGTTTCCGCATGCCAACTAAGGATAACACTATGATGCACACAAAGAAACAGACCCTGGCTTGCAAATCCACCCACTGGCCTTTTAAAGAGCAGAAGATTTCTTGTGGTTTTACACTGCAACATAAGTAACTTGTTGAAGACTCCTCTGGAAATGTATTTTGACTCCCAACAGGTGAATCCCATTATCACTCCCACTCTCACAAAAAACATGGACCCCACAAAAAGGAAAAGGTAGATCAGGTTACCTGGCCATGACTTCAATGTTGGAGACGGCATAGAAGTACTTGTATAAGTTCTCCCTCTGTACATAGGTGCCTCCCAGTGCTGGTCTCAAGAGCCTCAATCGCAAGTCTGTCAAGGTGAAGAAGTCCTTCAGGCCCTTGGCGCTTTCCAGCCGCGTGTAAAGGTTGTCCATATTCCTGAGCTCAGGCCCAGCAAAAATGGCAAAACGGTCCCTCACCTCAAAGCGGACATTCTTCTCCTTTTTGGAACCTGCCCAGCGGGAGTAGTCCTCGGTGCAAATTACCCTGTTGGCGCTGGTGACAGAGAGGTCCCGGACCCTCCGGGCTTGCATGCCAAAGGCTTCATTGCAATCATCTGCGTAGTACTGGTATGGGTGCCAAGTCCTCCCATTGTCTAAGGACTTCTCCAGTAACATCATAGTGGGGCGCCCATATTCAAAGGTCACCACAATGTCATCTGTTAGCTCAATGCTCTTATTCCAAGAGAGTGTAATGTTGGCCAGTAATGGCTCTGGATAGCGGCTCCATGTCATGCTCTGCCAGTAGGTTGCCAGGCCTTCATCCTCCTTGTCAAACATCAGCTTGGGCGGGTGAGCTAGGTCTGGGTTGGAAGCATCACATTCATCGCTGCACATGTAAGGGTTTTCCTGAAAGAAGAATAAGAGTAACAACAGAAGAAAGGGACAGTGGACAACCAGAGCTAACAGGGCACTGAGGGAGGATGGAGGGGTCAGCTTTGAAGGACAGGAGTCCCCATGTGCCCAAGCAGGGTCCCAAAATGTAGGCAGTTGTGTTCATTTATTTTACATATTCCAAAGAGCAGCATAACTTAATACCGGCCTTCTCAGGAACAGCCAACAGTTGTGGAACAGTGAGCTGGCACAGAATGGAGCAGCATAAGGGAGAGCAGGCACTAGACCAGAATCCATTGGAAGGTCTCTCTGTGTTGTACAATACCTTTTCAAGGTGTTCCATATCCTTTCTGTTGAACAGATAGATGGGGGAAGGGTCCCCCTCAGTAACATAATGTAGAATCTAAATTATGCAGCTGAGATGGAAAACCTTAGCAGGGAAACCAGGAATGGATTTGTATGTGCAAAAACACCCTGTTCTCAGCACGTGTCCAAATCTTCCCTGTTTTACTGCCCTTCTGCCCACCATATTTTTGCCTCCTTCTGCCCCAGCAATTGCTATTCAGGTTCTGTTTGGTCATTCCTAATAGCCTTGGGTAAACCTGCCCTAACTTCAGGGGGAAGTTGAGAAAAAGACTAGTCCCCCACCCCACCCATTCCAAGTAGTCCTGTCCACAAAGTCCTGGTCTTAATGCCTCATCACCACAGGAAGGGAACCCTTGGCTCTGGCAAGACAGCAGTTTCTAAGCTCTGGCAGGTTCTCTCCAGTTGCTACGGCTTCAGGTATTGCCCTGATGGCAGACTGTGTACCTGCCATCTGAGGACCAGCATAACTAAGAACCAAAAGGTTGGCTATCAGATGACAAACTGGCCATTTTTATGTATACAAGGACAGTGTGGAATAGTTGTGCTTGCCATCAATGAAGAATATCCAGGAATGATGACATCACTGATCTTTGAGCTATTCAAGGTTTGGTTCCAC
>CM034713.1:1551216-1562422 GCA_020142125.1 Phrynosoma platyrhinos
GCACTTGACTCAATGAAGGTATCAAAATGTGAGCTCAGTGATAGTTTTATTCCTCCTGATCTTTAAAGCCCACTTTCCAGGGTGACAGCCTGCACTTCATCCTATGGTAGTCCACTGCAGAATTTTAATTGTGTGCTGGTTGTAATGAGTCCTCTTAGTCCTGAGTTGCCCATCATTCAGCTTTACTGAAGAGTAGGTAAAACCCTCTCCCCGATGTAGTCTTTCTCCAGATGCCACCCCCCTCCCACATCTCATTCACCCATCTTTCTTGCCTTTTCCAAATATGGAGTAGAATGCACAAAGGCCTTATCATAGTGGCAGTTTTCCTTCTGATTCCTCTTCAAACAGAAGGAATTTGTCCTTATAACACAGCTGTTTCACTGGGCTATCCACTACAGTCCCAACATCATTATCCTGGTCAGTTGTTATGACCACAGACCCATCAGTTTGGATCTCAGCCGCTATTTCCATCACCTCCCATTTGCTTTCCGTGAATCACATTCACCAATGTAGTATCTGCTCCCCCAGAGAGAGTGGAGAGATGCTTTTGGAACACTTTGCCATGTTTTTGCTTTGACTATCCTACATAACTCAGTGTCATTAGGAAACCTCACTGCTCACTCATAACTCCAAATCATATCCAAAAAAGTTAACACACACTGATCATGGGGGGGGCGTGATAGAGAAGATGGTGGCAATAAAGATAGCAGAGATCTTTTCCCCTCCTGAACACAACTTCAGTACAGTATTATAATCAAATGAGAGGCACTAAATGCATCTCTAACCACCAAAACAAGAATTTCTGAAATGGGAATGAATGAAGGTCATAATCCAATTAAAAGGGTACCTCTGGTAGCTTCCCCCACACAATCCTATTTCAACAATGTTAAAATGTGACCTGGAGGCAGAAGACAGGGTAACCATGGGTAAGAGATGTAACCAAGGCCAGCCCAACAGCTCCAGAGACTTGCCTTTAAATAACAATGAAGTCATAGGATCTGAAATCGTAAAGGCCATTCCCACTACGATTTACAGAGAATTGCAATTCGCTATATATATGCCTTGTTCTCACTGTGAATGGTTTCAGAAGTGACCTCGATTGTTCAGAGTCACTTTGAACTGCCACAAATCCAAAAGAAACGGCACTTTTTGGAGATTAGTTTTCTGGAGGTTTTTTTGGAATAAATCGATTTGGAACCATGTTCAACAAGCGTGAACGATGGACCTGAATCACATTTTACATTTTACTGGAGGGGTCACTCAGCTGCTGGTCCTTGTCCTTGTCCTCATCCTCCTCTTCCTTTTCCAGAGACAATAGCTCCGGGGGCTCTTTATTGCCAGCGAGAGAGCAAGCAGGCGGGCAGGCAAAAGATAGACAGAGCGGGCGAGAGTGTGAGCAGGGCAGGTAGGAAAGCCTAACTGCTCAGCCTCCACTGCCCCCGCCAACCAAAGGGGCCTGGATCAGGTCCCTCCTCGGAGCTGTTCCCCCTCAGAAGCGGCACAAATGGCACTAGTGGGAACTACTAGTGCCATTGCTGCAATTCAGTTCCATAGTGGGAACTGCACCTTGACCTCGATCGCTTCAGCCACCTGGTGTCAACACGATTCGTGAACCGATTTAAATGTAAGTGGAAACAGCCCCTTAGACTCAATCAAATAGCTAAGAAAGGAATGGTCAGACACAATTAACCCACTGAAAGAAAAAGTGAATTTAATTGTACAAAACCTAGAAGAAACAAAGAAAACTGCTGATGAATTAATTGAATTAAGCTTGAAACATCAATCCCCAGTCCCTTTAGAGGTGGTCTATTGACACACAGAAACATTTAGAACTTCTGGAGAACTCCAGTGGAGGGAATAACTTGAAAATCAGAGGCCTAAATATGCAAACAGAAAATTTATCTTATCATTAATGTACTGCAAGTGCTAGCTGAACCTTTTTCCAGACCTTTCAATAGAAAAAGAAAGGTCTTTTCTTATCGCCTACCTAGGCTAGCCCCTGCCAGACACAGGCAGGCTGTTTGACATTTTTGGATTGTTTAAGGCAGGAAAATATAAAGGATGGCATTATGGAAGCAGCAAAAGCAAAAGTACAATGACATGCGTTCCAGATCCAAATACTGCATGATTGCAGCCCACAAATGCTCCAGTTGTATGTAAGAAGAGTTACTTTGCTGCCAAACCACGTCTGAGAAACTCAAGGCTTTTTGTCTCATAAAATTTGTAAATAAAAGTGGCTGATTTTGCCTTTATGTAATACCAGGAGTTTAGATGGGATTCCCCATATGTATGCAATGCCTGCTTTCTGATGGTTGGTGTTTCTGTGATCTGTAAGGATGTATAGCCCTCCCTAGAAATCTAGAACAGGAACAGACAAACAAAAAATACTAAATTAAAAAATACAGCACTGTTGGACAAAAAGGTCTGATTAAATTTGTTAAAAAACAACAGCATCTTTAAAACATTGTTACAGTATTTACAAAAAAATATGATTTTAACAACAAAAAATCAAAATTATTGGCACATCTAGTGAAAAAATTAAAGATAAAAATCTTATCAATCAAAGATACTAAAGGGAATAACACTTTTAATACAAAAACTATTAAAGAACTAATTCCTACTTTTTAAAAAAAAAAAAAAACTATATACATGCAATTACCCAAACAATTTCAACATATGGTAATTGATTTTGTCATAACTCTATAAAATTTACAAATGAGCATGAGGATCTTTTCCTTCAAAATGCATCTGCTGAAATAACAAATCCCCAGGCACAGAACAGTTAACTCCAATAGTGATAAACTTATTTAATTCTATTTTAGATGGGAATGCTGTATCAGAATCATGGAAAATGTGACTTATAATTTTAAACCCAGAGGAAATTGTTTCATTTCAAAGATTCAAAAATATTTTTTGCCATCTTGGTAAACAGATTCAACTGTATTGTAGGAAATTATATATAACTAGACCAATTAGGCTTTGTTAAACATCGCCAAATTGCTGACCCAATAAGAAGGCTCCTTTATGCATCAGTTTAGAGCAGGTAGGCAACCTAAGGCCTGGGAGCTGGATGCGGCCCCCCAAGGCCTTTGGACCGGCCCCAGGCCAGTCCTACCGCCGCCGCCGCCACCACCCGCTATGATGATATTGATTATTGTTGTTATTACTTGTTTTGGGGTTTTCTTGGCAAAATTTCCACAGGGGTTTTGCCATGGTTTTTCTGGGGCTGAGAGAGTGTGCATGCATATATATTTTTTAATTTTTTAATTTTTTTATTTTTATTTTTATTTTTTTATGCTTCAGCCCCCCAATTGTCTGAGGGACAGCAACCCAGCCCCTGGCTCAAAAAGGTTGCCTACTCCTGGTTTAGAGGCATGTTCCAGTAGCAATAGCTTCATATGACTCAGCCAAGACCTTTGACAAAAGAGAATGGCAATATGGCCAAAACTTATGGGGCAAATAAAGCATCTTCTGGGTGCTTTGGGGTGTGGCGTTCAAATGACGCACACCCCCAAATCATCTGGAAGTTGCTCCAAGGCCTCCTAAAGCGGCCCAAAGCCGGCCCCAAAAGTAGTGGCAAAAAGGCGCTCCTGTTCAGAACCTCAGCAGCAGCCAGCTTCAGGACCGCAGCGGCTGGTCACTGCAGTCCTGGAGCAATCAGGGCTGGAGCGGCTTCTGGCCACTCTTTTTGCCCCACCTGCTTCACCCCTAAGGTACAGTTTACAACTACAGTCAGCCCTCCATATCCATGGATTCATTATCCACGGATTCAACCAACCATAGCTTGAAAATATTCCCATAAGATCTGAATTCCAAAAAGCCAATCTTGAATTTTCTATTATTTTTACAAGGGACACCATTTCACTACACCATTGTATTTAATGGGACTTGAGCATCAACAGATTTTGGTATCCAGGTAGAGTCCCCAGCGGATAACAAAGGCCCACTGTACGTACAACCATGGATATGGGGGAAATTTCATTAAAATTATCTGCAACATGTATAAAGACTATTGGGTCATCATTTATACTGATGACACAGATTCAGACCCAGTTCAAACAGAGAAACTTATCAGGGGTGTCCTTTGTCTCCACTACTATTTGCTCTACCTATGAAGTCCCTGGTGAGCACAATCAGGCAGGACATGAAGACTCCTACAGTAAAAACAAGGAATTCTAAATCTCTCCTTA
This sequence comes from Phrynosoma platyrhinos, assembly GCA_020142125.1. Taxonomy (NCBI): domain Eukaryota; kingdom Metazoa; phylum Chordata; class Lepidosauria; order Squamata; family Phrynosomatidae; genus Phrynosoma; species Phrynosoma platyrhinos. The sequence goes on from CM034713.1 coordinate 1,555,407, forward strand.
ACCTTTTTGCTCATGACCTGGCAATTCACATAGAATCATGGAATTGAAAGAGATCATAGAGGCCATCCAATCCAACCCCATTTGTCATGCAGGAGTCCACGTTCAAAGCACTCCTTTCCTTTCTGAATGTGTGATCATCTGTTCCATCAAGGTATCATACAAGTCCTCAGATTGGCTTGGGGATCTGTAGTATACCCCCACAGTGATATAATTGTTGTTTCTCTCTCCCTTGATTTTTATTCAGATGCTCTCAATCTTGTTTCCAGGATTTAAATCATGAATCTCTTCACAGGCACAAGCCTCTTTGATATATAAAGCTGCTCTTCCTACTTTCTGGGAATTTCCACAACCAAGCCTACAATTGCTATAATTAAATTACATTCTAAATTTCAAGAATTTGGTGGTTATCAAGCATTACAGTCGACAAAGCAAAGTGAAAACATATTTGTTTAAATGTATCAAAGAGCCATAAATTTTACTGTTCCAAACATTAAACATGCCTCTCTGTACTAAGTTCATGAGATACTTGTCAGTTAATACAACAAACCAATTGGAAAAGAAATTTTATTTCAAGATTTTAAAACAAAAAAATGGAAAAAGTAAAAAGTAAAGCTTTCCCAGATAGAAAGGACTGCAAACATTAAAATGTCTGTTCTCCCTAAAATTATCTTTTTATCTCCTGTAAAAATACAATACAATGCACTATCAAAATGGCAAATAAATAAATAAATATATTATTGCAAATTACCTAAATAAAGACAAAAGGTCCAAAGTATCAAAGAATGTAATATACAGAAGCAGCAAAATTTCAGATTTTTGCTTAATCTGAAAAGCTATGAAGCTTTTCAGATTAAGCAAAAATTGTAAGAATAATTCTCCACAATAATGTAGATGCCTTGACAATCCTTAAATATGCAGTAGACAAGAGGCCCTGGATTCTGGAAATTAAAGTTCACACATTGATCACTGATTCTAGTACAAAATATTTTTCTAAACAACATTTTCAAAATATAAATAAATGAAGAGATAAAATTTATTGAGACCTATTTTATTCCTTATTTTATCATTAAGATGAATGAAATGAAATGTGGTAGAGAAATGTACTTGCTATTGCTATTTAAGTTATTTAAAGGCTGGAACAAATGTGGCAAATGTTATATGAAAAACATTATAGATACGTCTTCCAATAAAATCTGTATCTTTCCATATGAGAGAACATGCTTTAAAAATAATGTATCATTGGTATCTAATCCCAGTAAAAATAAAATATATAGACAAATACTCATCTAACAAATGCTGGAGGAATTGTGGGCCATGGGTACAAATTTCCACATGTGGTGGGAGCATTCCAGTATTTCTGAATTTTGGAACAAACTATTTTTAACAATAAGACAAATTATAAACCAAAATCTGACTTCTCTCCATATTTTATGGCATTAAATCATAAATCAACTGTGAGGCATTAAATTATAAAAACACGATTATGTTTTTTTATTTTGCTGCAAGATTGATAACAACTGGATCACCTCTCAATTTAAGCCTAGCATTTTAAAAAAATTGGGGGAAAGTGCTTATGGAAAAGCTGACATCTATTGTACAAAATGATAGAAATGACCAGTCTGAACTAAGCTACTTTTCAACATGGTTGTCTTTTATTAATTTCATCAATGACAGTCAGGAATTTCCACCTCCTCCATGGTTATATATGAACCTATGGAATGATGCTTTAGTTGAATGGTAAATTTAGTGTTATTTTCTCATGCTGTGAACCTATCAACCAAAGATTTCAGATAAATATGGAAAATCTTTCTTTTGCACAAAATAATATGCAATCATGCAATGCCTGGTCAGTTTCTTGTTTGTTGAGTTAAAAAAAAATAGTTACATTAAGCCACTATGCCATAGTGTGACTAGCTTAATAATAAATAATAATACTATTTTTTTAAAAAAAACAACACACACACAAACCCACACCAATCATAAAGCAGATCCTTGGAGGAACTTCCTGATTAAGAAATAGAGCATTGTAGTGGTGTGTTGCACTGAGTTCTGAGAGATCCAGGATCAAGTCCTACTCTCAGCAATGAAACTGTGTGATTTGGTGCTAGTACCTCTTTCTCAGGCTGACCTACCTCTCAGGTTGTTATGAAGATCAAGTGCCACCTTCACTTCAATATACAAAAGACACTGTATATATATTTAATATATTTTTTAAAAGTTACCCATCTTTCATGTTCTATGGATTCTAAGCAATAAATGATCCCTCCACGCTAAGATCTGTCCATTGGTTCTAATTGTCTGCTTTCTTTTCTTTATAAGCAAATATTCTTACAGGGAGTTAGAGTCATGCAGGCTTTCGAGGGATTCTGGGAGGAATTAACAAGTAACTCTTCCAGACCTTGTGGGCAGTCAAGGTTTGTACTGCTTGGGGATCAAGACGGAGGCACTGAGCTTTAAGCTGTACAGGAGTGAGTGGAAGACTACGTGTGGGAGTGGCTGGCAATATGGACAGTCACATGAAATGCCAAGAATTTTGCCAGGCAGTCCCTTTGTACAATGGTTGCAAACTGTGTTGATGCATTTCTACTGCTGTGATATGAGACAGCTTTGACCTTGACTGACAACACTTGGAAATGTCACCTTTTTTTTTTTTTTGACTACAGAAACATACTTCCTGGAGAATTGGGGGAGCTGTAGCCTCCCAAAGTACCTTTTCCAAGTTCTATTCTGTGTACTGCAAGAAGGCTGGAGGAGCAGCTAGGAAGTGTTCATTCATTGTTTTCAGCTCCTTGGAAATTTGTACAGATTATTAATAATAGCTTCTTCAAGGTGTATTAGAGCTGTGGGATTTGGGGGGAACTGCCACATTTATGTGCATGCCACAATCCTGTAGGAGGATGAATATGCCCAAAGTCCTTCTGGGTGGGGAATTGTGTTTGCAGAGAAGCATCAGCTTCTTGTTACTGTTGTTGTTATTACACATGAATTTTGCGTAATGCAAAACTGAAAATGAAAATTCACTGTTACTAGCCCTTATTCCTTTAAAAATATCCTTGAAAGAAAGCAAGCAGTGCAAATTCAAATCTTAGAAATCAGATTAAGCAACTGAACAAGAGTTGCAAAGTTTGGGTGGAATGGAGGGTGGCAGTGAAGGAATCCCAGCAGTTTAAATAGTACCTTGCTCATCCTTGCAATTACCAAAAGCAAGGTACATGGTGAAAAGGCCACACAAGACTTATGAGAAGATGCTGGAATATAGAAAAATCCTGCTCAAGGTTGCAGCCAGCCATGCCCTTTCCGAGATCTTCTACTTCTACAGAATTCTATTGTTCCCAAAGCCTGTATTTTGCGGCTGAACATGCTGAGTCTCTATTGCACTAAATACTATTTTATTTTATTTGTTAAATACATATCCCACCTTTCTTTCAATTTTGTCAAAGCAGCATTCTTGGTTTCCCACTATATTCTCACAACACTACCCAGTAGGCTAGACAGATGGGGAGAGGCATAGAGAGAACTGGCTTGAAGCCACTGAGCAAATTTCATAGCTGAGTGTGAACTTGAACATGAACCTCCCAATCTGAGTCCAGTACCCTAACCATTCCACCACTTTGGCTTGCCACTCCAGTCCCCCCCCCCCCCCCCCCAGGCTAGGAGGCATGCTACCATTTTCCCATAAAGATCTTCCTATAAAGATTTTCTTCTACTTTCTAACTAAAGCATGGGTTTTCCATGGCAAGCACATCTGACGAGATTAGATGGAAGGGTGGGTCAATCCTAAGAGATCTCAACATTAACAAGCTCCAGTTACTGGTGAAACAATGCTTGCTGACCCTATCGAAATGTTGACCCACCCTTCCATCCAATCCATGCACAAAGGCAAGAGCAGAACAGCATCATCTTAACAATGGGGATAGACTCAGTTAGAGGCACATGGTGGAAAGATCAATGGTGGACTCAGGGACAGTTATCTACAAGCATAAATTAAAACTGAATGAAAATTCTGCATCAAGAGAAACAAATTTTGGTTTCTAACAGGGCATTGTTGCAGGGTTTGCAGCTATACCAATCATTTCACATTTGCACCAATAGTCTCAGAAAATATCTCTTTTCCTCAACAGTTTCCTACCCACTTACAATCACAGGTGCATTGGGTTGTTGTCTACTTTTACCGTCTTCCTCCTACCCTCCCCTGCCTCCTCTTTCTCTCTCTGCTGTTTCATCTTATATGAAATGTACAATTCATTTTTAAGGCGTCTCTGCCTGAAGGGCATTGACAGGAACAAGAAGGAGCTCAAAAACTGTGAAAAGAAAACCCTTGACATTAATAAGTGGCAAGATGTGCCACAGAGTGGAAAGAGCAGCCAGATGTGAACAAAATTGGCTGCAGAATTTGGAAGGTCGGAACTTGGCAGAATATTCCTCCACAAAAAGAAGCACTCCTCAGACACCTGCTTCCATTTGCCTGACTTTTCATGTCCCACTCAGAAAGGACTGCACTTTGGTTCCAAGGGGTGTGGGCACATTGACTCTTAAAGGTCCTCTTGGGACAGTGAAAATATTCCTTGAAGTGGAATTGTATAACTCTCTACAACAGCAGAGTCAGATTGTTGGTGCCAGTGGAAAGTGAAGCACAACAGAGTCATTGACAAACAACAGGGGAAGGGGAATCCTGAAGTGCAGAACCCTGAACTGCTAACACCAGTGAAAAGGATCATCCTGCACCTTCAAAATGACCCAGTGAAAACTGAGTATGCTCCATAGACTACAAGAACCACAAAGTGGCAGCTACCTGTTCAAAGGGGAAAAAAATAGAAAACCAGGGTCGGAGGTACCTCTAAAATTGTACAGTTTGCTCCAATATTGTTGTTGGTGTTGCAGATATAAAACTCCAACCCAGGCTTCCAGCACACTCTTTAGTGAGCAAGAGAAGGTACCTAAGGTGAGGTTACACTCCTGTGGGTTTTTTAGCTGATCTGGTCCTCTGGAGATGATCCTGTGGGACAAAGGAATTTAACTATATCTGGGGATGCAAGGTGACAGCAGTACCTGTTCTAGCCTCCATTGGTTACTAGGAGAAGTTTAGCTTCAACTCAGTGGCACCACCAAACCTTTACTATTGAACATTTATTCACAACACTCTATTTGGGACATGAGGTTGATGGGATGGTTGGGGTTGATCCCTCTCCCAACAAAACCTTCATGGTACACTTTCCCACCCCTTGGGGCTCGAAACCAAACACAGTTCTGCTGTCCTAATTTTGTCCTGGGCTAGTAGGGTTGTTTTGTTGCTTGAGGCAAAGGACAAGCTGGCATTTCTTTCTCCTCTTATTTGGGATAGAAAGAGACTGGCAAAGCGATTGAATTACATTGGCACTCACTATGTATGATTTTAATTTAATGAAGGGTAATTTCATTCCTTTTATGGTGAAACGGTGACTTTTTAGTATCTTTTATGCTTTGGAAGTGTGCTCTCCCTCAGCGGTGAAGGAGGAATACTACCTGGTTCAAGTGCTGGCTCATGCTGCTGGCTTGTTCCCTGCTGTAAATGTAAATGTTATGGGAGGAGACTGCATTCGCTGCCACAGACCAACTGTTAGTAGCAATCTTTTTAAAAATAAAAATAAATTATTTTTTAAGAAATGAGGAAGCATAGTATTACTTTAAAAAATTATAATTCTAATTATAGAATTAGAATTATCATGACAATGACTTTGGGTAGCCTTGCAATATAAGTGGGACTAGCTACTTTTTAACAACTAAATTCCAAAGTTCTGGTCATCCACCACTACTGAGGGCAGCATCTAGTTAAAGGGGTGAAGAATGGACAAAATGGTACACTCAGCACTCTGCCCTCCCACAGAGGGGAATGGCTGATGGTCTCAGGAGGCACAGAGAATGGGGTTGTCATTGCTGAACTCTCTCAACATCTGCTGCTTAAGTGGCTGGTCAGACTGCTTAACGGTAGGGGCAGCCCTGCATGTAAAGACTGGTAGACGTTATGTGAGCACTAGCTCACTGTAGGAGAGCAAAGCAGTCTGGCAAGAGAATAAACACTGGAAGTACTGAATCGCAGGCTTTCTACAGGTTATAAAAAGGGTGCAGAGAATATTGCTGAAGTGTTGTTTGAACCTTTACCAAGAGCCTCTCTTCAAATGCAATTTGCATGAAGTTGTTCAGCAGATGGGGACAGGAGGTCTTCTTGGCTGAAATTATGTGTAACTTACATTACCTCCTTTTTTTCCTACTGCTGGTGAACCTTGGTTACAACACACTACAGCTTCAAAAGGATTTTTAGTGTATTATCTTTTGCTGCTCCCTTTCTCTTCATATGAACCCTTTAAACAAAGTAAGATGGGTAAATTATGAATCAAATGCTGCTGCTGAGCTTTGAGCCACATGAAATAATCAGCAGTTATTATTTCACTGGGGAAGCATGTTAAAATATTTTAAGAATAGATCCCTGTTCTTCATGCTGGGCGAAGGGGACTAAAAGAAAGAGTATTACCTCCATCCATTCAATTGTGGTTGTTGTTGTGTGACTTCAAGTTGTTTCTGGCTTATGGTGACCCTAAGGTAAATGCTTGCATACAATTAATTATTCTGAAATGCAAGACTGCCACTCCATTTAACTTGCAACAGCAATTCCCTTGTCCTCTGTATTGAAGATCCAGATCACCTACCACTATAAATGCAAGCCCCATTTAGAAACAATGGTCATTTTCATCTTTGGTAGATGGCTAGCAAGGCAAAGGAGAATTTACTACTTTCTGAGGAAGTCTGTTCCACTATTTAATAGTTCTTACCATCAGAAGTTCATCCTCCTGTGTAGGCAAAATCTCCTTTCTTGTGTGGAAAATATTTGCATAGTGATTATGGACGTTATCACACGGGGGAAATCTGTTGGTTAATCCACATAAATCCCAAACAAAAACTGAATTTGTGCCTCACAATTTCACAGGACGTCACACAGAAACTGGTCAGAAACTGGACAGAAACTGGTATTAGCCGAGATC
>CM034713.1:1581061-1593069 GCA_020142125.1 Phrynosoma platyrhinos
ACAATTATATTTAATAATTTTATACTAGCTATATATATTTTATACTACATAGCTATGTAGTATAAAATTATTAAATATAATCATCACTTTTACAACTTATGGCTATCTCTGCTATGCATTTCTTCCTGGGTGTTTTTTTTTTGGCTGCTAGAGCATACAAAGCTACTCTCTAGGTCACATATTTGTCCAAATCCACTAAGGTGGAGAAAGAAGCCCAAGGCTTTAGTTTTTGGAGGGAGGAGGAGGAAGAGCACCCTTCAGCACCCTGGAAAGCACCCCAGGAGGAGGAGGAGGAGGAGTCCTCCTTGTCCGGACACCCTATTTCCCAGCCCCTGTCCAGGAGGAGGAGTTCCCCAGTCTCCTCCATTTGGAGCCTCAGTTGTTATTATCATTATCATCATCATCATCCTCATCATTATCATCATCATCATCATCATCATACCTTCCTCCCAATACAGGGACTCAAGGCGGCTAACAAATTTAAAACTAAGAATGAGCATGGATGTACTAAGTGCTGGATTCAAAAGACAAAATATCCCAAAAGTAGAACAAGACTGGGCCCTGATATTGCTATACTGTAAGAAGGGAAATTTATAAAAATGTATAAAGATGTGAAATTTTAAGAGTTCAGATAGTGTGATCAAAATAAAGTTAGTTTGCTGGGTCAACACACAGAGGAACTGGGAAAATACTGTATTTGTTGTGAAGACAGTAAGATTTAAATGATAAAAGTCTTACACAAACTGGATGAACATGGAAAGTCAATTTAAATGTGTATATTTGATAATTGTGTTTCATGGCTATTTCAATACTATTTAGTGTATTTAGTGTAGTGTATATTGTAAAAATAAACACCTAAAAAAAAAAACCCTAGGAAGCATGGATTTAGATTTGTTTCTTTTAGAGTTTTGTTTGGGAGTGTCTTCCATTTTTTCCAGCCTGTTTCTCAGGGCCTTTGTCCTCCTTTATGAGGACATCAGGCCACCCTGCCTTCCGCCACCACCCCTCTCCAGTTCTGTCTTGGCAACAACCCTTTGAGGATGGCCAAGGAGGGCGAGAGGAAGAGAAAGGTCCACACACTGAAGAAATCATCCACTTTGAGACCGCTTTAACTGCCCTGGTCCAGTGCTAGGGAATCCTGGGAATTGTACCTTGTTGTGGTACTAGAGCTCTCTGACAGAAAAGGCTAAATGTCTCACAAAACTACAATTCCCTAGCACTGAGTCAGGGCATTTAAAGCAGTCTCCAACTGGATTATTTCTGCAGTGTATTTTGGACCAGAGACCTACATCTCCCCAGTTCCAGGTTTCCCTTTGGGAAGAACTGGTGCCGCCATGTAACTAATTACTAATTAATTACTAACAATGCCCAGGCAAAATCCACTGACCTGCTCCTGCCCACGTTGCAATCCTTTCGATGCTTTTAGAAATAAAAGATCCCATACATTTTTAAATGGTGAAGGGCTGCAGCCTGTGGTTTCTTTCCTAGCTGCTGGGTCACTTTGTTGACAAAGGATTTTACATGTTGAGGTTTTATGGCAGTTATAGGGGACTTATATTTATTTATCCACGGCCCTAGAATCTGATGAATGTGTGTATACAAATAGCTTGGATGAATGAATGAACAATTAAATATATATATATATTTTTAAAAAACCCAACTGCTTCTCAGTTATTCAGATTGCCCTTTTAATTGAGTAAAAAAACAAAAACATAAATAAATAAATAAGGTTTTAAACATTGTTAACAAATGCGGCAGCATCTTTGCAAAAGCACAGCCATAATTTTGGTCACCTTTTAGAAAGTGAATGCAAAAGGGAAAGGAGGAAGGCAAATGCTGATGACACAGCAAAGAACTAGGGCTGCATCTGCACAGCAGCAATAATCCATTTTGACACCACTTTAACTGCCATGGCTCAGTGCTAGGAAATTCTGGGAATTGTAGTTGGCAAGGCAGAGCAAAGTAGTGAATTCCCCCCTCCCCTGTAATCCATAACACACTACTTTTGGGTAAAACAAAGGTGATCTTTTTTTTTAATTAATGCAATAATTGGTAAAATTGGGTCCCCTCTCCATTCAATATATAGCCATTCAATATATAACCCATTAATAACATGGTCCCCTCTGCATTCAGTATATAACCCATTAAAATTACTAATTAGTTTGGAAGGGGACAGAATTTGTTTATTATGAGGTGATTTAAGAAAAAAAATATTTAGAACATTTCTTATTGTTTTACAGAGTAATAGAAGCTTAGAATTGGAGGAGACCACAAAGGCCGTCTTGTTCGATCCCCTGCGAGAGAAGCAGTTCACAACTAAAATATTTCCTTTAGAAGTGGGTTTTTTCCCCAGAAAGAGAAATTTAAACTTTAAATAAACAAATGAATTATGAGTTACATTAACAGCGAACTCAGGAAGTTTCAAAAAATATAACAATAATGTCTAATTGGAATCAGAATAAATAACTGGTTTCCTCTGAAACAGTTATTTTCCCCAAGTTGTGAGCATCTGCCATACACACACTAAAGGCTATGAGAAAAAGGGTGTTCCCAGAGTGTTGGCCCTTTTGGGAAAAATAGGAAGACTGTGATCTGTTTTAACAAGTGATTAGTTTTAATATTGTAACAGTTTAATTCTATTTTAATAGCCACTTTTGTTGTGCTGTGCTTTTAAAACTGTAAGCCACTTTGAGTCCCAATTTTTTGGGAAATTAGGATAATAATAATAATAATAATAATAATAATAATAATAATAATAATAATAATAATCTGTCAGGAAACAGCCTCTCTCAGCAGAGATTAAGAGAAATAGGATACCTCAATTTTCGCTACCTCTCTGGCAGAGAGTAATTAAGTAAATAATAAGAATAAAAATAAGCAGGCAGCATCAATTTACAAACTAAAGAACTTTATTAATTTCTTTCAGAATGCATATACAGTTGAAGTACCAACATCCAACTAATGAATAAAAATATTAATTTAAAGGAAGAGCTCCAGTGAGTTTAAAACTTTGCAACTACATACTATAATAAATACTATAACTTTGCAAGTACATACTATGGTGTGTAAAACAAACCATCTCAAAGCTGAGTACAAAGAAGGGAGAGCAAAAGAAACAGGAAATAGACGGAGAAAAATCCATGATAGGGTCCCTTTAGGGTCACCATAAGTAAGAAGCGAATTAAAGGCACACAACAATGGAAGTGCCATTTATTTGAGAGCCAGTGTGGCGTAGTGGTTTGAGTGTTGGACTATGGCTCTGGAGACCAGGGTTCAATTCCCAGCTTGGCCATGAAACCCACTGGGTGACCTTGGACAAGCTACACATTCTCTCAGCTTCAGGGAAAGCTAGAGCATATTTCTTCTAAACAACTTGTGCTAAGAAAACCCCATGATAGGTTTGCCATAGGGCTGCCATAAGTCAGAAACGATTTGAAGGCACACAACAAACTAGTGAAGAAAGAGTTTTTATATGACCACCAACCCTAGAGGTTCTTCTGGACACATGGTCTGGCTGCTTAGATACACTAAGTATTTATGATCATCCATTGCAATAGATAAGGAAGCAAATGGAGGAACCTGAGTTAAAGAACTCAAAATGGATGTAGGCATATACTCTCTTGTTCTAAAAGCATGCTTTTCCAACAATGACCAGTCAAGATATACCTTTACCCATGTATACCTGAGGCAGAAAACCCAACAAGCATCTTTCTTCTCCCTGGAAGTAAAACTACAAGACAATTTAACTAATCTTGCTGCCCTTTTCTAAATCAATAGCTTCACTTTGCCTAATGTTAGAGCCAGACCAGCAGGAGACAAATGACTCTTTTTCTCAGGACCCCCAGGAACTAACATTTTCAGTGAGTGCAGAAACAATAAAACCAATATCCTATCTGTTCTCAGTTTTTATGTTACACTTTCTCTTAATAAGAAACCCAAGTGGCTCAGAACAAAAGAATCAATAATATCTCAGAGGAGTAAGTAAGAGAAACAATCAGGTGACTGACAAGAGCAAGGGTCCTTCCGGGGAGGGGACTCTCAGTATGACCTGCCACTAGACACTGTTCCATTATCTTTTTCTCCTAAACTGATCCAAAGGCAGAAGAAGCTGTGGAAAACACTATAAATAATTTAATAAAATAATGGCCCTTGAATCATAGAGTTGGAAGGGACCACAAGGGCCACCCTGTCTAAACCCCTGCCATGCAGGAACTCACAATCAAAGCATCCCTGACAGATGGCCATCCAGCCTCTGTTTAAAAACCTCCAAAGGTTTTTCCACTGTCGAACAAATCTTACTGTCAGAAAGTTCATCCTGATATTGAGGTGGAATCTCTTTTCCTGTAGTTTGCATCCATTGTTCTACTAGATCCTATTCTCTGGACCAACATAAAACAAGCTTGCTCCTTGTGGTTATTAGTGTCTGCAATATTATTAATATTACTATTAATATTATTATAATCAAATAATAAATTTTTGCTTTTGTTGTTAACTGCACAAAATTTCATATATGAATGGAAGGCTTGAATGCAAAAAGATGGCCCAGAATGACCAGGGAGGACCACACATCTCCCTGAACACACCTGACTCCATCCAGTTTCAGAGGATAAGCAGGGTTGGGGCTGGTTAACAATTAGGTGCCAGTCCATGAGTAAAGAACAGGAATCTCAAGTGTAGGGGCCAGGAAAGAATCTTGTCTAAAACCATTACTGCCAGTCTAAGGGCCTTTGCAGACTGCCAGAAATAGTGCAAATTGAGTCCACTTTAAGGGTTAGGGTTAGTGCAAGGGAATCATGGGAATTTTTTTTTCCTGAGACATTGAGCCTTCTCTGTCAGAGAGCTCTGGTGCCACAATAAAATACAGTTCCCATGATTCCCTAACCCTAACCCTTAAAGTGGACTCAATTTGCACTATTTCTAGCAGTCTGCAAAGGCTTTGCAATACTGAGCTAGATTGACCAATGGCTTAATTCATTGAAAGGCAATGTCCTCCATTGCTGTGCTTGGCTTTTTTGCGTGGAGTGGGGAAGCAGGAAATAGACTCTAAAAGAGCAGCTTTGATTTGCAAGTGGAAAGTTATAGTATGTCTTTGCAAAGGTAACCCTATTCTTGCTTCCGAGTTAACACATACACTTGCTGATGGTTACTAGAATCCACAAAGAGACTTCTGTCATTCAGGAGGAATACACAACCATGAGGGTTCCTGGTGCCCCAGGAAAAGAGTACAGATTTGCTTTGGGCATCTCCAGGTAGAAAGCTGGAATGGTTCCAGTCTCTGTGGAGCTGCTGCCATGGAGGTAAAGCAGAGCCTGATGGATTAATGGCCTGCACGTATGGCAGATTTCCAAGCTAAGTCCAACTGTTAGTTCCCATCAGAACATAGCTGTTGGCTGAGCAAGATCCTACTGATTCAGTAAGAGCCTTAGTCCAGCTTATGGTCATCGAATGACCAATGGGATCCAGCCCCCTGCTGTTAGGGCAAAGACGTGCAATTTCTGGGCTTCCACAACTTGTTGCACTGCAGTTGCAACAAGGAGTTTCCCCTGGAAAGTCATGAGTTGTCTCTTTCTGGCTAAACAGAGGAATTGTAGCTTACCAGTGAGGCCCATGCCCCAGTCCCCAGGATCTCCAGATAATGCTGGAAAGTCCCCACATTTGAAACTCCCAAAGGTCACAAAGCCAGTCAATGTGTCAGCGGTGCTGAGCTAGCTGGACTAAGGTTTGTACTTAGGTAAAAGCAACTTTCCTGTCTTGCCTTCCCTTTCCTTTCCACAAAATACCAGTAGGCAGAATCCTTGGAAATGCTCTGGAGAACAGGTTTCCAATATTGCTTATGGAGCAGCTGGGGAGAGGCAGGGGAAGGGAGGGGGCTGACAGACAGATTGAGACCTAGTCAATGTGCCAGCTGCAAATGATGAAGGATGACCTTCTTTTGCATTCAGGCTGAATGCTAAATAAACACCAGATACAAATTACCCACAGAAGGGCAATTCCTGGCTCCAGCCCTTTAATGCATGAAGCATATGCTTGCAGGATTGCCATTTGCAGGAATACTTCTCTTTCAAAATTAAACAGAATCCATGTTAGTCTGTGTGCTCTCAGGTTCATTTTGTGCTCCAGTTTGACCTAATTCTTCTTCCAAAAGTAACCTTTTCTTTACAAGATTCATTTTCAGGTAGAACCACCACAAATGCCTAGATTTGGCTTAGAGAGTTGTCAGGGGTTGTAAAACAACAATAACAACCCCTTTTTATGTTGGTGGGACTCCATAGGTAGAGAGCTTAACTGACAGTGGCAGAATTCTTATTATTTCCCACTGTGCCACTAAACATGCACTTACCTTTTGGACTGCAACTCCCCAAATCCTCTATCTTGCAATGGCCATGCCTGACATAGATAAACTCACTTTTATAAGATCTTATCAGTGATGTCGTAGTAAACTTAGAAGTTTGCAGTCATAACAATTCCTATAGCAGCATCCTCAAGGAGAATCCAAAAATGCAAGCAGTTGTACTAATCCAAATCAACACACAAGTTCTAGCAGGCTTCATCTCTGCCAAAAGCAGATCCTTTGTAAAACTAATAGGTGTGAATTGCCCATACAGGACTGAACTTTCCCCAAATACTTTGCATTCCAACAGGGAATGCACTCACAACTATATATTATTACTAAAAACTCCATCTTTCCCCATCAGCCTGCCAATTACTGGTCCAGTGAGTGGTGAGAAGCCCTCCCGTCATATGCCAACTCCCATTGCTCTGATCCCCAAGGGAGAGAACAACAGCCAGACACTGTCATTCCACTTTCTTTCTCTGATTTAGATTGCAAGCCTGAATTCAAGGAACTGCCAAAACATTTTAAATATTTTAATTCATATATTTGATGTTTTCTTTTTTTTTAATCTGTATATAAATCTGTATTTTTTTTTAAATCTGTATATATCTGTATATATTTAAATCTGTATATTATTTCTACATCTGCCCAGGAGCAATGGTGTGTTGAGAAGTGATGGTTAAATGCTTAAATCAATAAATAAGATTTTACAGGTGACTACTTGATTAAACCCACAGGCCATAATCCACTGGAACATTCTCTGGCTTGGGTAACTGTTGAAATGTATGGAAGCTCTGCAAGCTCTTGTGCAAATCACACTAGAAAACTTCCCAGTGGGTTGTGCCACATATTAATTAGCATAGAGGGAAGAGGAGGAGGAGGAGGAGGAAGAAGAAGAAGAAGAAGAAGAAGAAGAAGAAGAAGAAGAAGAAGAAGAAGAAGAAGAAGAAGAAGAAGAAGAAGAAGAAGAAGAAGAAGGTACCCTCTGGATTTTTCCATTGCAGGCATGGCAATGCTTTGGGCCATTCCCATTTCCAGACTTTGTTTGAAGCACTTCTTGGACAGTACGGTGGTGGGAATAAATTAGACCTCTATCAAAATAATAGAGATGTCCTTGGAGAAAAGAAAAAGACAATCAGACAAACAAAAGCTTCCATTTTCATGAGCAGAAAGACAAATTCCACATCTGATGGGCTGCTAATTATAGATGTTGCTTTCAAAGCAAACTACACCTTGTGTTTTTCTCCAGAGCTGATGATGGTCAGGATCCTTCCTTCCTCCCCTTTCCTTAAAAATCAAATAGTTCTTAAAACATTTCCTGAGCTGGCTTGACTTTGCCTGGCTGTCCTGTAATGTGATCTGAGAAATGCAGTGGTGAAAGGAAAAGCATCCCACTTCTCCCTGGTCAAAATGAAGCACTTCCGTTGAATCTTTCACAATCTTACTGTGCTTTAATAACACTGAACTAATCAAGTTTTCCACTTCTGGTCGATGTGGGAGGTATTTGTTTTTCCTGTTTGGCTCCCCTTCCTCCTCCTCCTCCTCCTACCTAATGGTATAGTGCCTTAGAACAATGTATGCTGGAGCAGTTCTTGCAGACAATCCATTACAAACAATACATAAGCCACCATTCATTTCACAAACCCCAAAACATTTTGGACTAGGATAATGCAACTCCATTATTGTCTTTCTCCCCACAACACAATTGGAATCATAGAGTCATAGAGTTGGAAGAGCCCCCAAGGGCCATCCAGTCCAAACCCCTGCCATGCAGGAACTTTCAATCACAGCATACCCAACAGATGGCCGTCCAGCCTCTGTTTAAAGACCTCTAAGGAAGGAGACTCCACTACTATCGGAGGGAATATATTTCACTGTTGAACAGCTCTCACTGTCAGGCCATTCCTCCTGATATTGAGGTGGAATCTCTTTTCCTGGACCTTGCATCCATTGTTCCAGGTCCTATTCTCTGGAGCAGCAGAAAACAAGCTTGCTCCATCCTCTGGTCACCTGCCCTGAGTATGGCATCCCTTCAAATATTTGAACAGGGCTGTCATATCCCCTCTTAATCATCTCTCCTCCAGGCTAAACACCCAGTTCCCTATGTCACTCCTCATAGGACATGGTTTCCAGACCCTTCACCATTTTAGTCAAATTGGGAGACTTCCTTTCCTTCTTCCAGGGTCTGCAGCTACTTCTTAGCTCTGGAGCTGGGAGTTGGGTGGCCACCTGCAGCCCCCCCCCCAGCTGTGGGAATGGGAGGAGACCCTTTGGGGTGGCCTTCATCAGGTGTATGTGTTGTCACGCAATGTGTAAACTGTTCCTGTATGAACAGTCCTTCATTATGATGATGTTAATTCATTTATAGCCTACCTTCTCCCCCCCCACAAGCACAGAGGCTCAAATTTAAAAGAAATGTAGGTTAAAATTCATACAGAAACATAAACTTTTGTAAAAATGAAATTGAATAGTCTTTGGTATTAAAATCATTTTAAAATCTAGTGAAAGAAGACAGCACACTACTAAAAATCCATCTAGTTTCTAAAAAACATATCAGGAGAGAAATTGTTTCACTTACTGGTAAAAGGATAGCAAAGAGGTCACAGTCTGGGTGCTGAAAGCCTGGGAACAGCTACCAAGAAGGGCCTTTGGGAAGCATTTGACCTCTGAGCCGCTGGAGCAATAAAGAATGAAATGTGTTCCTTTTTTGAAGTGATGGTCCAAATTCTGTGTTAAAGGCAGTGGCTCAATAGAGCCTAAACACTATAGTGTTGAAGTGCTGGAACCTCTGGTCATCTGCCCTCACCTCCACAAGCTTTCCTGTTCCCATTGTGGTTATCAGCAATGCATTTATTGATTGATTGATTTATGCTGGAAAATCTTTGCATTATCTTTCTCCCTCCTCCGATAGATAGGGATTTCCTCCCTCTCTCTTTCTCTCTCATTCAAAAACTAACCATGTGACTTAGGTCACTTCCTTTTGGGGACTAACAGACTCTCTCTCCAAGATTTTCAAGTGAGCTGTTCCCATCTTCCTGCTCTCTTAACATTGTTTGGAAAGATGGTGAGGTAAATATTTCTGTGTACCTGAACTATTCACTAGTTAAATTAAGATATAGCTTTTTATGTAAATATAGATTAAAGCCATTGTTTTAAACTATAAACAATATGTTTGTTGTTTTTTGGGTCAGTCTCAGTTCTTAGGGAAGCATACGGGCTCGACAGACCACCCCTAAGAGGTGGCACTGCACTCCCCCTGGAAACGCCATGCCTCCAGTCTGGCAGTTCTGCAGTGCAAGAAGAAGCCACAAATAGCGTCTCTTTTTTGCGCTGTGGAAAAGGCACCCTTGCCGCCACTGAGGTGCCTTTTCTGCACTCCTTTGGTGCAGCATGTGTAGACACTGTGCCAAGGGAGCACTGTGATGCCTCTGGCCGTGCAGTGGGGCACGCGGCGTGAAACTGGCATGGGGGCACAGTTGGGGCGGCTGGTGTGTGGTCGCCATGCCCTCACTCTGCCCCCAGGCCAGCTCTTTATGTCACTCTGTACAGCCCCATAGTTAGGCAAAGGCACATTTCTGCTACTCTGCTAATTTAAAACCAGACTCCAACAGGCTTGGCTTTCATGTTTTGATAGTTTCCTTAAAAAGGCTGAAGCCTTATGAAACTTAAATTACCCCACTTTATTTATTTATGTATCTATTTGGAGTGTTTATAGCCCACTTTTTTCCAAACAGGTTCCTAGGGAGACTTACAAACCATGAATTTTGGCAGTTCCTTGAATTCAGGCTTGCAATCTAAATATATACAGATTTTAAAAAAATATACAGATTTATATACAGATTTAAAAAAAGAAAACATCAAATACATGAATTAAAACATTTAAAATGTTTTTTAAACAACAACAACAACCAGACTAAAACAATTCCTTTAAATTGTTTTAAAATCACAATTAAAACAGCCAGAGCAGTCATTCTGGCTTTAAAGATCAAAGGCTGTATCACACAGCACAACACTGTTACCCCAAGGTCGGGCCCTCTACATCCCTCCTTTTTGACCCAAAACAGACAGGCCAAATAAAGCAGCTTCTGGCCACTTCAGGGGCATAGCGTTTAGACGATGCATGCCCCGACACAGCTGGAAGCTGCTCTGAGGCTGCCTGAGGTGGCCCAAAACCACCAGCAAAAGGAGTGGATTTAAGCCCATCTGCTTTGCCCCTTTGTCAATATTAAATTGATATCAAAAGGGATGTTTGGAGCACATCGCTGTGATAAATTAGCCTTACCAGATAAGGAGATCCAGGAGGCCCACCATGGGGGAGCTCAAGGACATGTAGCCGGGATATTGGAATCTGCATAATCCCTGAACTGATAGGAATGATAGTGGGCGATAGACCTTGTGTTTACAAGTGAACAGAAATCCAAGTACACTCTCCCTCAGGAGTGATGCTCCTTTCTTCAAGAGACATTTGCATGGATGGTCAAGACATTCTCAACTTCCTTGGTCATTCTTCCATCCTGGAAATCTACCCACATCCTGAAGCCTGCCTCAGGATATGTTTTGCGCTATAAACATGCATGCTGAGGCACTCCCAATTTGGTCTCTTTTGAGGTCAGACAGGCACTCTGTCTGTATCTCACCTGACTCCTCAGAATAAGATGGCCATGCCACAATCCTAGAGCAGCTGCTAAGCCATTTCCACCTCATATTGTCCCCGGATCAGAGCTATGCATCTTGAATCAGTACAGTATTGCCCTCTGCAAACCCTTAAGTCCCTATCTGCTACCACCTTTTATATCATTTAGTTCTTGGTTATTTGCATGAGTGAGTGTCTCTGTGTGAATGATGAATCCTTTTGATTACAAATAAAACTATGTTTGGATCAGCACTCTGGAGTTCTGCTTCTCAGAACTGGTATACACAGACTTGATCCCCACTTTAGTTGCCTGAGCCTTCTCAGCTGCTGTCATCTGAGCAAATAAAATTCCCCCTTTGAATATTGATTGTGGGTGCCCTCTCAGGATCTGTGCATTTTGGGTAACAAAATAACACAACATAATCTTCACTGCCTACTAGAAACTGAAAAGGGATGAAATGAGCCAGACTTCCACAGTCAGGATGCCATTAGAGAGCAGCCCTATCACAGATACCCAGCAACCCCACTCCAGGGATAGTGAGATTCACAGCAGGGCTTCTGCTGGGCCCTGTGGAGTAATTTTATACACCTCTTTGATTTAGGAGTCAGCCTGGATGCTCTGTTTGCAGTCCTGTCAGTAACACCCCTATGCTTGGGAAGCACAAGAAAACAGGGCACTTCTTGTGTTTGGCCCCAGATGGTGGAATTCCTTCCCTGTGCCTTCAGGTTAACTCTCACTTATGGCAATGATATCCTACAGTTTTCTTGGCAAGATTTCATATAATCACAGAATCATAGAGTTAGAAGGGCCATCCAGTCCAACCTGCTGCCATGCAGGAACTCAAAATCAAAGCATCCCTGACAGGTGGCCATCCAGCCTCTCTTTAAAGACCTCCAAAGAAGGAGACTCCACCACTCTCCAAGGGAGTGTGTTCCACTGTTGAACAGCTTTCACTGTCAGGATGTTCCTCCTAATGTTCAGGTGGAATCTCTTGTAGCTTGCATCCACTGTTCCAAGTCCTATTCTCTGGAGCAGCAGAA
>CM034713.1:1616971-1629034 GCA_020142125.1 Phrynosoma platyrhinos
TTTGATCTTCCTTAGTAGGTGTTCCAAGTCTGTGAAGTTTTCTGCTAGAACTACGGCATTTTCTGTATATCTTGTTGATATTCCTTCCTCCTATTTTCACTCCTCCTCCTTCTTCTGTGTCCAAGCCTGCTTTTCTTATAATATGTTCTTCAGACAAGTTGGACAGACAGGGTGAAAGGATGCAGCTTTTTCTGATGCCCTTGCCTATTGGGAAAACTTTTGTTTCTCCATGTTCTGTTCTGCCATTAGCCTCTTTTCCTGAGTACATTCCTCATCAGGACCAACAGATTTGGTGGCCATCCCATGTCTTTAAGGGCATTCCATAGCCTTTCATGATCTATGCAGTTAAAGGATTTGCTATAGTCTATAAAGTACATGCTGATTTTCTTTTGGGATTTGTGGATGGAGATGTATATTAATTGTTTCCAATCTGTTGGCCATCATTTTGTTTCCCATATCTGTTGACATATGTTGGTTAGGACTAGAGTTGATTCTCTCAGTGTGGATTGCAGCAGTTCAATTGGAATATCTGTTCCTGGTGATTTGTTTTTCGCTATTTCTGTTATTGCAGTTTCCACCCCATTTTTTTAGAATTTAGGGTTTATCTTCATATGGCTCTTTGTTCCATGTGTCCTTCATTTTGTCATCTCTTTTATATAATTCTTCTGTGTATTGCATCCAACGTCTTTTTATCCCTTCCTGGTCTTGAATTATATTATTTTTATTGTCACAGATTGTCCCAGTCTTTGGTGTGAATTTTCCTTTGATTTCCTGGATCTTGTGAAATAGATCTCTTGTTTTTCCCTTTTTGTTGTTGCCTTCTATTTCTCTGCATTGGTAGTTGTAGTAATTTCTTTATCTTTCCATGCAAGCTATTGTACTGTTGCATTCATAATTCTTAGTTTGCTGCTATCTCCCTTTTGTTTTTCCTCTCTCCTTTTTTATTGCTTGTAGTGTTTTTTCTGTCATCCATGGTTTCTTCTATTTCTTTTTGTTTATTGAAAGTGTCTGTCTGCATTCTTCTTTTATTATGTCCCTTGTTTCAGATCATAGATCCTCTGATTCTTGGTCTTCTAATAGAAGGACAAAAAATCTCATATATGAGAGGGAAGTGACCAATGACAACAAGAATGGCTTGGAGCAAAGCAAAGACCCACTAGGTTAAATCTTGGGTTGCACAAACCCTGCGCTTATTCTGTTCTGGTGCCAGAGATACTTTGGCAGCATTTTCAGTCTTTGCTGTTTGTAGTTAAGGACAAAACGCAGTTAAGGACAAAATCCACATTCAGAAACCAACTGGACTGGCAGCTGAATCTTATTTAAATATTGGCAATGCAATAGTGTCCTCCTTCACACTACTGATAGCACAATAGGCAGCTTCCTTAAAGGGACCACACGGGTTTTGCTGCATACACAAAACTGTCATCAAGGGGAAGGCAACAGGAGAAATAACCAGGAGACTACCCATTGATAGCTTATGCTGCCTGAGGCATTTGCTGCAGTTTGCCAAATGGCAGAGCTCCACTTGGGCAAAACCTGGCCAGTAGCATAATTCCATCTCTGCCAGCACTTTCATCCCTTCAATTATCAGATTTGCACCTATGGTTAGACATTTAAGTGCTGGATTGTGCCTTAAATAAACAAGCCACCCTTTAAGCCCTCATCAAAAAGTCTGTGCTTCTCTTCTTATCCCCTGCTCTGAAAACTTTTTTTTGGGGGGGGGGATTACAGTATCTTAATTACTTTAACCTCTTCTTTTGCAAATTCTAGTTTGGGAATTTGTGAATTTTTCATGGCGGTGAATAATTTTCCACTAGTACGTCTTAAAAACTATTTCCTGAAATCATCACATTGTATCAGAAGCAGCTCTTCAATCTTCCCATGGCAAGAGGCACAAGAGGTAGATTGAAGAAATAAGCATTTCAGTAAACACATTTATAGCTATAAATATTAAATCAAGGAAGAGTCAGGTCTGTATACAGCTTTCAAAAATAAACATCTCACTCTATTTAGGGCTTGCTTGCATATCCAGCAGAAAATATAAAAATGAACTGAGGGCATCCTAAAATTGTGTGATTTGCACTTTTCTCTGGCACCCTACTTGGTTTACTTGTTTCAACTTGCAATCAAATGCATTCGATTGTATCAACTATATTAATGACACCTTTCCTTTTTGATAGTAACTAGGAGATTTGGTTAAGGGGCTAGGAGGAAAATTGATCCATTAAAATATGATTGTGGCTAGGATAAGACATGTTCAGATACAAATTCTCTGCATTGTACTACAATATCTTTGGTTTCAAAAAGCAAGGGGAAGTATCCTCTAGACCAGGGGCCGGCAACCTACGGGCCCTGGGCCGGTTCCGGCCCAGGCCCCCACGCTTACCGGCCCAGGTGGACCCCTGCCAATGCCGCCATGCGTTTTGGTTGCCGCGCGGCCACGTGCGCTGCAACCACTATTTTGCTTTTCAAAATGGCGGCCGTGACACGTTTGCACATGTGGCAGCACGCACAGGGGGTTCAGGCTTGCACGCATGAGCGTGTGCCGCCATTCCCCCCCCCAGGCCTGCCGGAAGGGACAACTTCAGGGTATCAGCCCCCGGCACAAAAAGGTTGCCTATCCCTGCTCTAGAATGAGGGCTATGGTGGATGCTGGATGGACCACCTGGGTGCTAGCACTTCCAGGATTTTATTTCAGGAGAACTGATACATTCTCTTTTAGCTTTCTTCATTCTCCAGCTTTCATAGCCATATAGGGAATATTGCACATTTTTTGATTTTGGTATTTAACTATATATTTTTATTTTTATTTTTACTTTTACTTTTATGGGTCTTATGTAATGCCTTTGTTGCTGTACTTCAGTTTTCTTCTAATTTCTTGACTACAGTTTCTGCAGTCTGAAGATAAAGCCAAGGTACAGGAAAAATGACCAATTTTAATATCTTCCCTATATATTTTAAGTTATCTAAATGATTCCCAATTGGCAAAGGGGTCAGGCAAGGCTGCATTTTATCACCCTACTTGTTGTTCTACTTGTATGCAGAAAATATCACATGAAGAGCAAGATTAGATTTAGAAGAAGATAAGAGGAATGAATGTCAACAATCTAAGATATGCAAATGACACAATATTACTTGTAGAAAACATCATCAAAAACTGGCTACTTGGGCCAAGAAATAGGGTAACTGACTTGCCTTTCCGTCGAAATTCACTCAGGTGCCACGCTGCCAGGTCTTGGTTCCTTGGTGTTGGGACCACTAGATTCTCTAATCTTGGGTGGAGTCACTGCTGTTGTTGTTCAGGTAGTTCCCGTTTTACTCTGGGTGGGTTGTTCAGCAGTTAGTCTGGCCAGTACCACCTCCATTAAGGCGGCACACATTGATTTCAGCTCTTTTTGCATCTGCTACATCTGCATCCTGTGGTCTTCCTCCTCCTGGGAGTCCTGGTCCAGTGGTCCTGTTATGGCCACATCCCAATCAGACATTCTTCTAGCTTGGCATTGCTCTCTGATTCTGGTAGGGGCCACAGTTCAAAACCATCCATCTTCTTCCTTAAGGGTATCATCTCCCTGGCCGTCTTCTTGCTGCTTTTCCAGAAGCATTTTTGTAATGGGTTCATCTCAGTCCGAATACTGTTGCATTGCTCAAGATGATATTTCGGAGCATCAACCTACTGTCATGTACCAATCACCTCTGTTCCAAGGATTCAGACAATAGTCTTAGTGAAAGAACAACAAGACTTTATTGCAGACTAAGGACAATAATGATCAGTCGGTGTTTAGGTTGCTGCCCTTCTCTACTATATATAGACTTTAGTTACCTAGCCCTGCCTGTCTGCAATGTAACAATTTGACTTCTGCCTGGTGACTGAAATGTAACCCTTTCATTTCTGCCTGGTGACTTCTGTGTAACCACTTGATTTCTGCCTGGTGACTGTACTACAACCTTTTGTTTTTCTGCCTAGTAACTGTGATGTAACCTTTTGATTTCTGCTTGGTAACTGCATTAAAACTCCTCCTAACTGTTCTTTGAAATTGGTGCCAAAATTTAAACTCGCCTAATACAGATAACACATTCTATATGCATATATATATACAACACAAACAAATATAGGATTTATATATACATTTCCCAACTTCATACATAATGGCATCTCCAAAACTTTTTGGGTTCTGACATCAGTTCAGGATTTTTCCATATCTTGGCTCAATTATTAATCAGAATGGAGACTGCAGCCAAAAAATTAGAAGACTAGGATTAGGAATGGCTGCTATGAAGGAACTAGACAAGATCCTTGTATGAAGATATATCACTGAATATTAAAGTTGGGGTTGTCCATAGTATTGGATACTTAATTTCTATGTATTTTGATGTGGAGCTGGAAAAAAGTTATTTGGATACTGTGGACTGTTAAAAGGATAAATAAATGCGCCTTGAGAACATCAAGCCTGAACTTTCCCTAGAAAACAAGATGACTAAACTGTTGTACTTTGGCCGTATCATGAGAAGACATTACTCACTAGAAAAAAAAATGTTTCATAGGTAGAAGGAAGCAGGAAATGTGAAGACCGCATTCCAGGTGAACAGGCTCAATCAAGGAAGCTGCAGCTGCCCTGAATCTTCAAGACTTAAGCAGTGTTGTTGGTAATAGGGGGACTTAGGGCCTCTACAGACGGTGCAAAGCGCCATCTTGGAGGCAGGGAAGGGGAGGGGCATCCACATGCCGGGCACCCCAACCCCTTCCCAAGGATGTCATCGGAGTGCCCGCTGTTGCACATGGTGGTCGCTCCAATGACATCCTTCTGGCTCAGCGTCTGGACACGCTGAGCCGGAAGAGGCACAAAAGAGCCACATGGTGTCTCTTCAGGCACCCCTTTCGCGGCTCATGGAAGGAGCTCTATTTTAGCGCTCCTTTCCCAGGTGGTGAAAGGTAGGATCGTGGCCCAATCTGCCGCTTCGCAGGGCAGACCATGGCCGCCCGTCTGCATTCCCCCTTGAAGGGCTCTCATTAATGGGATCACCATAGGTTGAAATCAATGACAGTTAACAACAACAGTACAAGAACTGCCGAAATAAATAATAAATAAAACTTTTCTACTACAATAGAAATCAGAGCGGCTTACATGTTAAAACAAACCAATACAATACAATACATAATGATAATACATAATCATATATCTTACCCCCCCTCCTTAAAAAAGAATTAAACTTAGCAGAGTTTAAAAATATAATCTGTTAAAATCTATTTATGGAATCCTTAGACTGAGTCTTTGTGGTTTGGTCATGTGGTCCACAGTGGGTGAGGATGAATGGGGTGATCCAGCCTCTCCTCCCCATTTCATTCCCACTATAATAATAATAATAATAATAATAATAATAATAATAATAAATTTTATTTTTAACCCGCCCCTCTGCTAAGCAACTGGGGTGGCGTACAACAAGTTAAAACAATACAAAACACATCAACTAAGTTAATCCCCCTAACCCACCCACCGCTTAAAAATGAATTAAACTGAAGGGCCTTTGCAGACTGCCAGAAATAGTGCAAACTGAGTCCACTTTAACTGCCCTGACTCAGTGCTAGGGAATCATGGGAACTGTAGTTTATTGTGGCACCAGAACTCTCTGACAGAGAAGGTCAATGTCTCAGAAAAAAATACAGTTCCCATGATTCCCTAGCACTGAGCCAGGGCAATTAAAGTGGACTCAATTTGCACTATTTCTAGCAATCTGCAAAGGCCCTAAGGATAGTCTATTCCAAGTTCCAGCAGATCCCCAGTGCATCACTGGCTCGCCGATTGGGTTTTTCTTACTGAATATTCCAGGAGTCATCTGCATTCAAAGCAAGTTCCTTACCACTGACCAGCAATGCCTCCCTGAATTTCATGCACAAAAACTGGTTTGAAAATGTTTATTATAAATTCTCAAGTAATTACTTAAAATAAATAACCTTAGGTTTGCTACCCCATATGTACACAGAGTGGCAGCGGAAGCTAAACCTCCCTAATGAATGCACCTGTACGATGTGTGATTTTGAAAGATGTGCTCATTGCATTCAAACATCATATTCTTGTGATATTTTGGGCCCTGCAGTTGAAAACAGAATATTTACTTGCTTGTATTAACAGACCTGTAGCACTTGAATTGCTTGTACTTGCTTCTGCTGTTGATGCTCTAGTGGCTAAATTGTTCCAGACATTTCTAGATGTTAAAATTATAAGACTGTTATAATGATCAGGGTTGTGATTGCTTATTATATTCAGCTGGCTTGATGCTTCAGTAATTTTGTGAGCATGTTAATAATAATCACTCTGAACATACATTTTGTTTCTTGTCTTTCTGCCTTGCTCAGGACCTACAGCGCTGTTCCAAGACATTTTGTTATCAGTGGCAAAGGACAAAATGAAATTTGTTCCCCCCATCCTATCCTAAGTATTTGAAAGATAATTTCATCTTTGTTTATCACTGGCCATGGAACAGTGTCCTTTCTGTCCTTATGAGGGCCATAGGCTCATTTAAGGGGTGCAGGATGGGCTGTGGGGTGTGTAGGGCTCTCTTCTCCAAAAGGATATGGCCAGCAGACTCAGGGTTGCCACTTCTCTCCCTGCAGTCTCACCTGACATTAGTTTCTTGTGGGTTTTTCGGGCTGTGTGGCCATGTTCTAGAAGAGTTTCTTTCTGACGTTTCGCCAGTATCTGTGGCTGGCATCTCTGAAGAAACTATGGATGCTGGCCATGAAAGCCTACGACCTCACCTGACATTGTTGCTTTGCCTCATTTACAAGAGCCGTCTCTAAAATTGCTTTGATTTGCAGAACCACATTATATGACAGTCATTATAGTGTAGTGGTTTGAATTGACTAGGACTCTGGTAGACCAGGCTTCAAATCCCTGCTCAACTGTGGAGACCCAGTGGGTGACCTTGGGCAATGTCATACTCTCACAGTCTTACAGGGAGTCAAATTTCCTCTGGATAAATCTAGTGAAGAAAACACTGTGAAAGGTTTGGCTTAGTTTCACCATAAGTAAGAAACAACTTGAAGGCACTCAACAACCACCTTATATATTCACATTTTTACTTATTGCAAACCGTATAGGGTTGCTACCGTAAGGTTAAATGTGGCAGAGTGTGGTGTCAAGTATATTTCCAGGATTCCAGTTCATGACTTTTCAGTAAAGATAAATCAATATATTGTGACATGTGCATGACTCTTGTGGGAGGGAGGGATGTATGGGAATATTGTGGAAAAGGGCCTTGCTGGCTAGATGCTTAAAGAGGAGCACTCCCTATTGCATCCAGACTGACTGAAAAGTCCCAGATTTTGTTCCTGTTTTTCCAGATTTTCTACTGGGTTAAAACAAAACAACCTGGGAAGCTGGTATAAAAAATTTCTGATTGTACCGGGAATTGAGATAAATATTCTGGGATGAATAAAACATGTATGGATCTCTAAAATAACATGGGAAAGAATGGGAACAAACTCTGGGACTGTGTTTTAAATCAGTGCGGATGAGCCCATAGTCCATACCTGTATGAATATTGTGTGAAGTAACAAGCAGAATACCTTTTACAGCTCAATGACAAATGAGATTGTTTGGGAACTGCATGACACCTGTGGGAACTGTTTGGGTGAAAAGAGTGCCATTGCCGCTGTAGTATATTGTGAGTATACTGTCTTGCCTTTCAGTTGCTATAACTACCACTGATTTACTTTTGAGGTGCTTACTCATGTGTCTGTTATTGAAAATGCCAGAAATTTGGTGAGCACAGATCTCCTACAATTTTTTGAGGAAACACTGTCAGAAAAATCAACACAGTAGAACATTTTGAAGCTTAGTGACTATATAACCAACTGCTCTTCTCCTCATTGTCATTTACCAATAAATCCCAGTATTTCCTCCTAAGCTATGGATTTTTCTTGTAAGGAAAGCTAGCCCATCCCCTTCCATTATATTCCTTCACCTAAGACTCATGACCTAGCAATAAGATTGAAACAGATGGAAACAGATGGCCCCGAAGGAGCAGCATCACACCGCCTCTTTGAGCTCCAGATCAGGGCTGTGGATACTGCATGCTAAGGCCCCAGTCTGGCATTTTTCTGTCTCCCAATGAAGTGGCAAAATGCTGTTAATTTTTGGGATGGAAAAAAGGTGCCCTTTCTGCCGCGGTGGCGTCTTTTCTGTATTTCTGCGGCGCGGCATGTGTAAACACCATGCCATCAAAATGGTGTGACACCACCCCTTGTGTGGTCAGTAGAGCAGTGTGATGCCGTCTTTGGGGCAGCGTCAGGACATTCACCATGTGTACCCCATGTCCCCACGCCATCTAAAACCTGGCACATTCTGCCGGTCTGTTTCGCCCCTATGTTTACCATTTATAGCCAAACTCTAACTTTCCTATCAAAGTATGGAAAATTACTTGTTTGGACTATAACTACCCCTGTTAGCATGACTTCCCAACTTCCCCAAGCCATGTTCTCCACTAATGTGTA
Organism: Phrynosoma platyrhinos; assembly: GCA_020142125.1. Lineage (NCBI taxonomy): Eukaryota > Metazoa > Chordata > Lepidosauria > Squamata > Phrynosomatidae > Phrynosoma > Phrynosoma platyrhinos. The sequence goes on from CM034713.1 coordinate 1,625,463, forward strand.
AATTTAAGCTCCTGCCACATCATGGGATGGGCAAAACAAAGAAGACACCAAAAGAATCTATCCAAATTCAGGATCAGCATGATAATAAAGAGCATTGATTAGTACGACTTGCTCCCCCTCCAGCCCCCTTGCTTGGCCAGCAAATTTCCTTTTAGTTCTCTCTTAGGCAGATGTCAGTGGGGTTTGGATTGCTTTTTGATCTTTCTCTAAAAGTAACTTGGAAGGATACTTTTAATAGCAAATAGTCACATATAGTACTTTCTGTTTCACAAAATGACAGATAACTTTGGAAAAGTAGAATCCTTTGAATATTGCAAGCCAACATCTTGTAGTACAAAACACAGTCCCTTCTCATCTACCTTGTTGTCCCCTCAACATCTACAAGAGAACATGAGCTAGCCCTTGGACCATGTAATATTTCTGACTGAAGCCATACTTCATGTAATAGTAAACGTAATTCAAAAGTTGCATTTATATCTGAAGTGAACTTACAGTTTTAAGGTAACCTAAACATATTCTTATTATTTGGAAAAGAACTAAACTTCTCAGATTTCTATGGTTCAGAATGCAACAGAAATTCAAATACCAGTAAATTGTTGTTGTTCATTTTGAAATAAATGAACTGCTATGGGATCTAGCTATATCCTAGCTTAATTCCATATGCTCAGGCTCAACTTCAGTAAGATCCAATGCAGCTGGTCTTAATAAGTCTTCCCAAATAGGTAAAACTTCTCTCCACTGGATTCCCAGATGTACAAATTGTTTTTCCACAGTTTCAGATGTGTTAGAACAGTTGCAAACAATAAGCTGCACTGACAGTTAAGTATTGTAATGTTTTGTCTCTGTTTAACTCAATGATCACACTTCATGGGTGAAACCAGAAAGAGTTTACTGAAGAGAATTTATTGATCAGCACAGTAGCCAGATCTGAATTAACAAGCTAAGTTTCACATCTATACTCACTCCAGATTATCTCCCTTCCTCCTTTACATTCCATTCCCATTAAAGGCCAGGCACTATATGATCTGGTTCCCACACAATACAATTTCCCACAGCTGCTTACCTCCATCCTTTTACACCCAAGCTCCCAACATGGCTACAGTATGGCTAAGCTGGCCTAATTTTAACATGGCAAAGGGAGCCCAGAGAGGTGACTCTGACATCCACCCCTTCCTCCCCACCCCAAGATACTGTTGCCTTACTACAAAGTAAACAAGGGCAAATTCTAGCAGCAAGTAATTGAAAGAAAACAACATCAACCAAAAATTATAATCATAAGTTGACAGAAGCCATCAGCCAGACCCAGGTTTTTCAGGGTACATCTTATGGAAGCACTTAACCAGCTTAGGGGCCCTGACATGAATATCTGCCACCCCACCCTGAATGTTCTTTGGGAAAATCCTTCCACTGCATCAAGTATTAAAGACTGTATTAAAGACAGCCCTTGTACCAAGCATTGAAGACAGTCCAAAATGTACTTGACTTCAAAAAGCTGTTGGTCATCAATCATCAACAAGGAGCAGAAGTGTCTGGGTGCTACATGTTTGATGCATTCACAGGCTTCAGTAAGCTAGAATGGAACACAGGATGTATATGACAATATATTTTAGGAGGTCTAATTCCATGGCCACTGCATTGATAATCCATCTTAGAGGGAAAGAACCAATGGATTCAGGTCTCAGTTTCTTGGAGGGCTGGAAACACTTAAGAAACTTGGTTGATAAATAAACCATGTTTCCAACTTTAAATTTCCATTGAAGCACTGTCTTATGGCCTGGATGTTTCTTGTAAGCATTTTTGGCAAAGTCTAGAGCTGATATAATTTTTGGCCAAGTCTCTTTGACATGATTAATCAATTCTGTCAAAGGAACAGGGTCAGACTTCGCCACAGACAAATGATTTTAAGTCCTGTCCTTATACAACTAAATGATTTCAATTCCTATCCCTATACAACTTGAAAGGGTGAATGTCCTGTATTTTGATGTACAGCATTATTGTAAGCAACCTTTGTGAACTTCAGATAATTGGTCCTATTGCTTTGCTGAAAAATTATATAACATCTCAAGTACTGTTCCAGAATTTGATTAACTCTTTTTCTCTGCCTGTCCATCTGGGAGTGGTGGGTTGAGCTCAGCTCCTGTTCAATCCTCAACAATGTCATAAAAACCTTCCAGAAATGGGATGTGAATTGGATCGCCCCCCCATCTGGGATGACAAACATTATGGCCAACTGAGGGTCAATTGGGATTGTTGTACAGGGTACAAAATGTGTTTGTTTCGAAAACAAGTCAATTACCACTCAGATCACTGTCTTTTTGTGGCTTTCGGGAAGATTGACAATAAAATCCAATCTTATTTTTGTCCATAACTGTAAGGGTGAAGGTTGCAACAGTCCATGGAGTTCCTTCCCTACTCATTTAGATGTGGTGCAAATTGGGCAGGTATTAATGTATTGCTTCAAATCTTGCCTCAGTTTAGGCCACCAAAAATGCTGCCTAATCAAGTTAAGGTCTTTACATGTCCAAAATGTCTTGCTGTCTTGTCATCATGACACTCTTTGAGTATTTGCCCTCTTAGTGTTTCAGGTACATAAATCCTGTTCCCGCTGTAGGGGATGCCATTCTGCACAACAACCTCCTCCCCATGGTCTTTGAGCCAAACATCCCCTTCCATCACCTCAACCATGCTTTTCTGCAAGGTCGGCTCCACAAGGGCTTTAAGAGTTTGGACTTTTGGTTGACTTTGGGTGAATACTGCCAAACCTAACTGTTGTGGAGGGAACCTTATGTCTACCACCTCTTTCCTTTGGTTAATACATTGTGGCAGCTTCAAAGGCAAAAAAAAAATTCTCCCAGATAGGTCCTTTAACTGGAAGTTAAACTTATAAAAGAATTCTGCCTATCTAATATGTTTAGGACTTAACTGTCAGAGTTCTTTAGATTCTCCAAATTTTTATAGTCAGGCCACACCTTGAAAGAAGTCTGGGGATGGGAAGGGCAGCCATGACAGAGCTAGAGAAGATCCTAAAGAGTAAGGATATACAACTGAGAACTAAGGTTCAAATTGTCCAAGCCATAGTATTTTAATCACTATATGTGGAAGTGGATAGTTCCACTTCCAGATCCCCACAATTGACTTCCCACAACCAGAATGGACTAAAGGCTCTGCTTGGCCTGACATAACATCACTCAGAGCAGCATTCCATGTACCTTCCATGTCTCTATGTCTGGGATCCATGCCTATTGGTGGCTGGAGAGTCATTGGTGGTCTGGAGAGTCATCAGGCTAATAGCAGCCAATTTTGCTTCCCAGATCTCCTTTAGCTGTGTCATGGCCCTTCTAATTTGGGTCTTGGGTATGGTCTTGGGCCTGTGATCTCACTAATGGGGGATGTAGATGGGTAATAATAATAATAATAATAATAATAATAATAATAATAATAATAATTTTTATTTATAGCCCACCCCTCTGCACAACAATTGGGGCGGGTTACAACATTTAAAACAAACAAATGAATTAAAACACTCCCTCATCCCCCAATCCAACCCTCCCAACCCCTTAAAACAGAATTAA
>CM034713.1:1680188-1697665 GCA_020142125.1 Phrynosoma platyrhinos
TGGATTAACCAGCAGATTTGCCCCCGTGTGATAACGTCCTATGTTGAAGTTAAAGGTAAAAGGTCTATAAAGGACATTACTGGTAAAATTACTGCTAAAAGAGGAAAGGTCTGGGACAATCTCACATAGTGAGAATTACAGTAAGCAAGGAGTACAATAAAAAGAATACAAGAATCCTATGCTTAGGGACTTCTGGTTGGCAATGGTGCTTCTGGTTGGCAATGGTCTGCAACCTCCCAGAGGGCCTTTTCGGTAATAGTTCCCAGACTATGGAACGGCCTGCCGGATGAGATCCATCAGATTACAAGTTTAAGCAGCTTCAAAAAAGCTATGAAGACGGATCTCTTTTGGCAGGCCTTTCCTGACTAGAATTCCCGGCCTCAGGAGCCTAGTTATTTTACCTCTCCTATTGTCGCTGCCCTTGTTTGTTTACCATTTGTTTCAGTTTGTTTATTTTAATTTTGATGTCTTACTTATGTTGTTTTAATGTATATCTGGTTCAATACTTTTTTAAGGGGTGAGTGGGTTTGGGGATTTTAGAGTGTATTTTGAGATAAGTATGGAATTTTAATGGTTGTAAGCCATCCTGATTGTTCGACAGAGGGGTGGGATATAAATAAATTATTATTATTATTATTATTATTATTATTATTATTATTATTATTACTGATGTGGCCCATAAACAGTATCTTGACAACCAAGTGTGCAGCTAAAATTAGTCAAAGAAATATGCAGCATGGTAAGATGTGTTCTATATTTATTTAAATTATAGCAGAATCAAAGAATCATAGAATCACAGAGTCAGAAGAGACTCTGTCTCTATCCTCGCTTAGAGTATATGAAGATATACTACTTCACATATCATAGACTCATAGAGTTGGAAGAGACCACAAGGGCATCCAGTACAACCCCCCCCCGCCATGCACAAATTCACAATCAAAGTATCCCCAACAGATGGCCATCCAGCCTCTGTTTAAAGACCTCTAAAGAAGGAGACTCCACCACACTCGGAGGGAGTGTATTCCATTGTCGAACAGCTCTCACTGTCAGGAAGTTTCTCCTAATGTTGAGGTGGAATCTCTTTTCCTGTAGCCTGCATTCATTGTTCTAGCCCACATTTTACTATCTTGTTTGCAAGAATATTGTGCGGGACTTTGTCAAAAGCCTTACTGAAATCAAGGCATTCTCTTCATCTACCAAGTTGGTAATTGTATATATATATATATATATATATAAAAAGAGATCAGATTTGTCTGGCAAGACTTGTTTTTGAGAAACCCATGTTGACTTTTTGTGATTATGGCATCCTCTTTTAAAAATTCACAGACTCTCTGTTTCATTATAATCTCTAGAATCTTTCCTGATATTGATGTCAGACTAACTGGGTGATAGTTATTAGAATCCTCTTTTTCCCCCTTTTTGAAGATGGGGACAATGTTTGGCCTCCTCCAGTCTGCTGGGACGTCTCTTGTTCTCCAGGAATTCTCAAAGATTATTGTCAGTGAGATTACATTTGCCAGTTCTTTTAATACAGTTAGATGTAGTTCATCTGGTCCCAGAGACTTAAATTCATTTAGGCTAACCAGGTATTCCTGTACTACCTCTTATTCTGTGCTGTGTCCTCTGCTCCATTTTCCTCAGGTTGAGCACCTTTTCCTTTTGTGAGAAGACTGAGGCAAAGAAGGTGTTGAGTAGTTCTGCCTTTTCTCTGTCCCCTGTTAAAATTTCTCCATCTTCTCTGCGAGGTAGCCCTACCATTTCCTTCTTCTTTTGCTATGACTATACCCAAAAAAGCCCTTTTTATTGTCCTTAACCCTTCTAGCAAGCCTGAGCTCATTTTATGCTTTGGCTTTCCTGACTTTACCCCTACATGTGCTAGCTATTTGTTTGAATTCCTCTTTGGTGTTTTCCCCCTTTTTCCATTTCTTATACATATTCCATTTAAAACCTAGCTCAGTTGAATGATCTTTAGTCATTCATCCTGGTTTCTTGAAACACCTCCCATTTTTCCTCCACAATGAACAATTTGAAATTGTGCCTTCAGTACCTCCCTTTTGAGAAACTGCCATCCATCCTGAACTTCACTTTTAGTATTCCTGACCCTGGGATCACCCCTAGTATTTCCCTAAGTTTATTGAAATCAGCTTTCCTTAAGTCTAGAATGCATGTCTGACTATGCCTGGCTTCTCCTTTCCACTGTATAAGAAACTCCAGGAGAATATGATCACTCCCACCTAAGGATCCCACCACTTGCACACCATTAACCAGGCCATCTTTGTTGGTTAGGATCAGATCCAAAATAGCGGATCCCTTGTTGCCTCTTCCACCTTTTGGCCAATGAAATTGTCTTTGAAGCAAGTGAGAAATTTGCTAGACCTTAAAGTTTTGGTTGAGTTTGACTTCCAGCAAATACCAGGATAGTTGAAGTCACCCATCAGCACTACATCTCTCCTTTCTGAGTGTGTGGTTGTCTGTTCTAGAAAGGCATCATTCAATTCCCAACCAGAACGCAGCCACTGATCCAATGGAATTTACTTAAGCCTTGGCTCAAGGTTCAACAAGAGTACTGTAAAAGGTGGGACTACCATTATGATTCAGGCCATACACACATACTCTATGCCTATCATGTGACATGGTCCCCAGAACCCCTCTTTTAGAGTGCCCCATCCTCTTGGATTGAGTGGAAAATGAGAGAAAGAGAGAACGGTGGCACCCCCCCAATGGAATGAATGGCCCTCTTGAAGAGGTTTATCTGGCCCTTTCTTTAATAGCATTGGGTGCTAACCAAATTCAATCACTCTTCTTTCCCCCCCAGCTTTAAAACATGTTCAAACTGAAAACTGAGACATAGCTTGAAAGAAGTGAGTTTTACTATTTTAATTTTCTTGATTTTTTTTAAAAAAAACTGATATCTATCATTTGTATTTTAAATTCTTAAACCACTTAGAGACAGTTCCTGAATATTAAAGGTTATGTGGAATATAAATCTGCCAAATAAATAAGAGAACAAAACCTGTTTTCTGAAATATTTGTGTATTGACATTTTTATTCTATTTTTTCTTCAAGGAGCTTAAAGCGCCATACAAAATTCTCTGCCTCGTTACCTCACAGCAGCCTGTGGTATTGGTTAGTCTGATGGGTTAACTAGTGGTCCAGGATCACCCCATGTACTTCACAATTCAGCAGCGCTTTGCACTCACATATCCTGGCCCATTAGTTGTTTCAAGGAAAGGCTTCTAGCCCTGCTAATTAAAGGTAGGCTATTTAGTCTTGCCCATCCCCTTCTTAGAATAAATCTAAGGCTAATCTCAACTTGAAAAAGACTAATGGATGATACCTCCATAGGTAGTGGCTGGAATGATTATGGTTAACAAATAGGATGAGGAACAAAAGGTAAGCCAAAAGATAACTTTATTCTCAAGAGTCTTCCAGAATTCCCCCTTGGTACCTGTCAAGCAAGTCTCTCAGAGCAAGTCCTCAAGTTACCAACTCCTGGAAACTACAAAGTATTGTTAAATTATAATTGCTCTTGATAACAGCAGCTAACAAGTGCAAAACATTTCAGCAAGTCTTTTCTAGCTGTGATTAATGCTAGATTTTGCTCTTAGCTGGAATGGGGAGGCAGAGGAAGTAGAAAAACAAAGGAGAACAACAAATGGAAGATGACATTGTCCAGACCCCCTGTAAAAATCCATGGTTGAGACGGAGAAACCATACAGCAAAGGTGGAAGAGCAGCTAGTCAAATACTCTTTAATCAATGCACCACACTGGCTCACTGTGTCTTTTAGATTCTATGGAATATATTTTTAAAAGAGTGGGATTTGATTAAAAACAAAGGCATCTGCATTCTGATCTTTCATTTTTTAGGTGCTCCAGCTTTTAAGGACTCTGACTGAAAGTTCTAAGCAGTGGTGTGTCTTCTATTAGAATACTCCAAACTGAGACCGCATGGCAGGGGGTTGGACTGGATGGCCCTTGTGGTCTCTTCCAACTCTATGATTCTATGATTCTATGAGATAATGCCTGTGCTTTAAAAGTGTTACTGCACAACTGTTAAGCATTTAGAAATGTAAACAGAAGCAAGAAATATAAGCACGCATACTGCCAATCTTTATATCATATTTCCAATGGGGAAAAATGCAATTATACGATTTGGTTTTTCATTTCAGGAGATCTTCCAAAATTCATCATTCTTTCTCTCCTTCGCATTTGAAAGGATACATTCCAAATTCAGTGGCATCATGGTATTTTAAAGGAGTTTTATTTGTTTTACTCTCATGTGTATTGCTTTAGGCTACAATGCTATACTCCTTCCCTGGGAATAAACCCCACTGAACATACAGTAACTTAATTCTTAGTAGGGTTGGCTGGTTTAAACCAGGTTGATTTAAGTAATAATTTAAACCTTAGGTTAACTCAAATGACTTTTTAAAAAAAACACTCCTGTTTTTTTTTAATTGATTATTAATTTTTTTTAAAGTCTGGCTATTATTACTATTTTCCAACCCTCTTACTGGAACAATGATGGATTGAATTTAAACATGGCAACTTTAATAGGTATTTGTTCATTTTTATGCCAGTTTCCAGTGTCAGTTGCTTAGTATCAAAGAGTTGGAAGAGACCACAAGAGCCATCCAGTTCATGCAGGAATACACAATCAAATCAATCCCAACATATGGCCATTCAGCTTCTGGAGGAGACTCTACCACTCTCCGAGGGAGTGTGTTCCACTGTCGAACAGCCCTTACTGTCAGGAAGTTCTTCCTAATCTTGAGGTGGAATCTCTTTTCCTATAGTTTGAATCCATTCCTCTGTGAGCCTAGAAGATTTTCAGAGGGGAAAAAAAGCTGGGAGTAAAACGCATATTCCCGGCATAATCGCACGACTGCACTGAGATTTTCAGACACATCACGCTCATCCAGGACTTATCCAGTAAAGATCCAGGAATGCTCCAGCAACAAACCATTCATGGGGAAGTCCCATGAATGGTTTGTTGCTGGAGCATTCCGGGATCTCCACCGGTTAAGTCCTGGATGAGTGTGATGTCGTCTGAAAATCTTCAGTGCGATCACAGGAGTATTGCCTTTTACTCCTGGCTTTTTCTTCCATCTGAAAATCTCCCTAGTCTTCCCTGCATTAAGGCAAAAGTTAGCATTAAAATAGAATTGAATTATTACAATATTAAAACAGATGACTCGTTGAAAGAATAAGATACAATTTAAAAAGATAAAAGTGCTTAAAAACAGTACATTTTAAAAGAGTACAATACCCCCAGCCCATTCTTTAAAGCAGGGGTAGGCAACCTTTCCCCTTTAAGGGCCGAGGGACTTCAGCTCCCAGAAGCCTCAGCCATGTTAGCCAATAGTCCCATGTTGGCCAATAGCTCCTGGAATTCTGGGAACTGAAGTCCCTCGGCCCTTAAAGGGGAAAGGTTGCCTACCCCTGCTTTAAAGACTTGCTGTTTTAAAAGCCTGTCTGAACAAAAATGTCCTAGCTTTAAACAAGAAAGAGGGGGCCATTCTGGTCTCCCTGGAAAAGAGTTCCAGAGTCTAGAGGCAGCCACTGAGAAGGCCCTCTCTTGTGTCCCCGCCAACCATGCTTGTGATGGTGGTGGGACTGAGAGAAGGGACTCTCCTGATGATATCAGAACCCAGGTTGGTTCATACAGGGAGATACAGTCTGTCAAATAGCCTGGATCTGAGCTGTATAGAATTTTATAGGTCATACCAGCACTTTGAATTGTGACCAGAAACAAACTGGGAACCAGTGAAGCTGTGTCAACAGGGGCGTTGTGTGGTCTCTATAACCTGCCCCAGTTAACAGTCTGGCTGCAACCATTTGGAGCAACTGAAGTTTCCAAATACTCTTTAAGGGCAGTCCCATATATAGTATATTACAATAGTCCAAATGAAGTAAGTAAAATATGTATCACCATGGCCAGATCCGGCATCTCAAAGAAATTAAAACTTAATCCAGGCAAGATTGGTACACAATTGGTACACAAGTTTTAAATGTGCAAAAGCACTCCTGGTCACTGCAGAGACCTGAGCCTCCAGTTTCGAAGCCAAGTACACCCAAACTGCAAACCTATCTCTTCAGAGGAATTGTAACCCCTGAATCCCTATTCCCTGATCTGCTTTCCAACTGACCAACACTACCTCTGTCTTGCCTGGATTAAGTTTTAATTTCTTTGCCCCCATCCAGTCCATTACTGATCGTCCTCAATATGAATCCCTTCAAATACTTAAACATGGCCATCATGTCACCCCTTAATCTTCTCTTCCCTAGGCTAAACATACCCAGCTCCCTAAGCCGCTCATCACAGCGCTTGATGGTTTCCATACCTTTCACTAGTTTTATCATCTTCCTCTGGACATGCTCCAGCTTGTCCTTCTTGAACTGTGGTGCCCAGAACTGGACACAATATTCCAGATGAGGTCTATCCAAACCAGAACAGAACGACACTATTACCTCTCTCGATCTAGACACTATACTGCTATTGATGCAGCTTAGTATAGTATCTGTTGGAAGTGCAAAGCCCTGCACTGAAATAGTTAATGTCTCAGAGTGGGCAATAATAACAGGGTTAGATAATTTGAGTGATCTCCTTCTCTGTCTACCTATCCTGATCCTATTTGATGTAAACTGATACTGTTAGAGATGTTTCCACTCCTCTTCTCACCTCCATTCTTCTCCAAGACCATCCTAGAGATGTAGCTAGATTAGAATAACTCCCTCAGTAACTTTTCTATCTTAGAATGAAGTTCCTATAAAATATCTATCTTAGAATGGAGTTCCTATAAAAGACTTTAGATTGTTCTTTAAGCCATTGGTCTCTTTGCTCCTTAGTCAGAACTTGTGTACCACTGCACTGTACTGCACTAATTCTAATAGGTTATGAGCTCAGATGTTTGTTGTTTTAAGAGATTATCAAAGGATTATGGTAGATCTGTTTTGGTTGCCTTGGTGGATGACCTACGCAAGGAAATAGACGGGGGAGTGTGTCCCTGTTGGTTCTACTGACCTATCAATGGCTTTCGATACTATCAACCATGGTATCCTTCTGAGTCACCTCTCTGGGATGGGGCTTGGAGGTACTGTTTTATACTGGCTCCATTCTTTCTTGGAGGGTGTTCTCAGAAGGTGGTGCTGGGGGATTCCTGTTCGACTCCTTGGCCCTTGGCTTGTGGGGTCCCTCAGGATTTAGTCCTGTCCCTTATGCTTTTTAACATCTACATGGAACTGCTGGGAGAGGTTGTCTAGAGTTTTGGAGTAAGGTGTCACCTATATGCTGATGATACTCAGCTCTATCACTCCTTTCCACTTAATTCTAAGGAAGCTGTTCCTGTCCTAAACTGGTGTCTGGCCAGTGTAATGGACTGGATGAGGGCAAACAAATTGAAGCTTAATCCAGACAAGACAGAGGTGCTCCTGGGCTTCTAGGCTCAGCCAAAAGACGGATCTGGGAATAGGGATTCAGCCTGTGTTAGATGGGGTTACACTACCCCTGAAAACTCAGGTTTGTAGTTTGGGGATCCTTTTAGATCCAGCACTGAGCTTGGAAGCCCAGGTATTAGCAATGACCAGGAGTGTGTTTGCACAGTTAAAGCTGGTCTTTTTTCCTCCCACTGTTTCTTTTTAATAACTTTATTTTATAGTGCAAGAATTGCCATTCAGAAACAAATCCCTTTATTAACATAAGTTCATTGAAAACAAGTTGCTTTAAAAGAGCATTTTTTAAAGAACAAATATTATTTAGGGTAGTGGACATAACAGTTGAACTGCATTTTGCTACCTAATGTTTTGGTTTTTCCTATATTGGTGTAGTTCTACATATTAATGCAAAACAAAACAAAATAAAACACCCTGGATAAAAAATAATGCTTTAATTTTTTTTGTGGGTTTTTTCGGGCTGTGTGGCCATGTTCTGAAAGAGTTTCTTTCTGACGTTTCGCCAGCATCTGTGGCTAGCATCTTCCATTTCAGTTAGCTCTGTATGCTGGATATTAGAATGAGTCAACCTTGTATGTCTGTTCCTTCATACTTTCCAAATAAAAGTTATTTTAGTTCACCCTTGCCTGGAGTCTTTATCAGTGAGTACTAGTATAGTTCATGCTTTTGGTCCTAATGTTACCCCCCTCTTGCAAGCCAAGCTACATTTCCCAAATTAATTAAGAATAGACTGGTACTAGTGGTGCTACTAGCCTTACGTCTTTGTGGGTAACAGGAGGTCTGGTCTTTTTCTGTTTTGATAACTGCTTCCTGACAAAAATCCCCTCACTCCTCTCCCACACTAAATCCAAAATAAGCTGGCAGGGAGAACATGTCATGTTACGCATTATCCATGGTGCTAGTCCTTTTGTTCTATCTAGCCCAGGCATGCCCTAGGGACCTTATCCCACGGGGCCAAAAGCAGCAAGAATCGGCTAAGAATCAGGCGCTATAGCGCTATAGTTTTCCGGGTGATCCCACGACGTCGCTCGGAATCGGCTAAGAATCAGGCGCTATAGCGCTATAGTTTTCCGGGTGATCCCACGACGTCGCTCGGAATCCGCTAAGAATCAGGCGCTATAGCGCTATAGTTTTCCGGGTGATCCCACGACGTCGCTCAGAATACAACAAGAAACCGCTCGGAATGCAGCATCATTCGGGTTCTTTTGTATTCCTGTTTTCATCGGGCATTGCAATAGCGCTAGCTTATCCATAGCGTTATTATAGCGCTAGCGCCATATTATACTAGCGCTATAGTACTGCAATGATGCTCATACGGTTTCTTGCCACTTTTGAGAGCAGCGTGGGATAAGGTCCTAGGTCAAGTGACCCTGATAATGAAGCCTTTTAACTTCCTTGGGCCATTGTGAGCTCCAAAAACACCCATCAGGTCACCCTGACTTCCACTCATGTTCCTCACTAGATATTTATTACCATTAGGGTTTACAAGGCCAGGCAACAGCCTAGGACTCTGGAGGACTAGGTTTGAATCTCTGCTCAATCATAGAAACCCACGGAATGACCTTGGGCAAGTCACACACTTTTCTCTGTTTCAGAGGAAGCTAGTGGCAAACCCCCCTCTGAACAAATTCTGCCAAGAAAGCCCTGTAGAAGGCACAGAACAATAATAGAAATAAATGCAGAGATTTTTAAAAGAAGACATATAATTGCCAACAACTGGAAGGCACACAACATAAGCAATTACCAAGACAATGTTATGATCTCTGCTTACAACAATCAAATTACATAGCAAAAAGTTTTCCATGTTGTTCACTTGGTAGTTGATAAGGCAAAGCACATTTCTTGTTTGTTCATTTCTTAGATAGCCCACTGTCCTGCTTCAGACAAGGCTGAGAATGGATATGATCAAACCAGACTGAAGTCTGGCCTGACAGAGTCCAAACAGGAGGAGGCAGAGAAAATACTGTCTAGAAGACCAAGCATTCTCTAATTTTAATACATGGAAGTTCTCCCTGTCGGTAACTTCTAAGAACGTTATCACACGGGGCTCAATGCAAACAGAATCCAAATGAAATGCCGACTGAATCTGGATTATTTGCCCATGTTTCTACACGACGTCGCACAGAACCCCGACAGAAAGTGGACAGAAAGTAGAAAGAACCAAGATCTTTTGAATTTCGGTTTATTGAGGAATTGCAATTGCGCGACGGGAATCATTTCGCATTTACCGCGGGTCTGATAACCAAATACGTATTGTGGCGCATTTCCCCATCATTACCCATGGTTCCTGCAAGCATTACTCTATCTGCGCATGTGCAGGAGGCTCATTTCAGCTACATTTATGGGTTTTTTTCTCTTGTGTGTGGACGTTCGACACACTTACTATAAATGCGCAATGAAGGTAATGACGTTTGCGGAAACAAGATTTATTTCCTGTTTATTTTCGGGATGCCTTGTTTCCACTTTATTTTCAGTTTCTGGGCCACGTGTGATAATGTACCAAGCCTGAGTTTCTAGAGTTGCACTTTGGGCTTAGCAACAAATCTCTGCAGGCACCCAAACCAAAAGTCCTACACTTGAAGAGAGTCCTTTACTCTCATGGAGTCACCTTCTGCAAGCTGACACAATCACTAATTTAGCCTGAGCCTTTCTGAGGGCCAGGACATGGGACGTTATCACACATGGCCCAGAAACTGAAAATGAAGTGGAAATGAGGCATCCTGAAAATAAACGGGAAATAAACCTTGTTTCCGCAAACGCCATTACCTTAATTGCGAATTTACAGTAAGTGCATTGAACGTTCACACACAAGAGAAAAAACCCCGTAAATGTACTAGAAAGGAGCCTCTTGCACATGCGCAGATAGAGGAATGCTCACTGGAAGCATGGCAACAGCAGGGAAATGCTCCCCAATGCGCATTTGGCGATCACATTACGGTAAATACGTAATTACCGTAATTATGTATTTGGATTTCCTCCAGACAACTGGATTACAAAAGATCACGGTTAACACCAGTTTCTGTCCACTTTTTGTCCAGCTTCTGTGCGACGTCGTGTGAAAAGCAGTATATAAATATTTTTATAAGCAAACGTAAAATAATTTCAATATGCATAGTCTTCAGATTCTACTTTGGAAGCTGGAATAATTAATCCTTTTCTAGTGTAGTCAAGCTTGCTGGAAAGCTGGCATTTCCCAACATTTCTGCACAAATGTAGAATACATATGCTTCAGTAATTGACCATGCAGTGCTGCACATGTCTACAGCATTGCATTATACATAATTCATAGGGACTATGGGAAACTGTGAGCAAAATCTTCAATAATATTGCCATATAGAAACTAGCCAGACTGGAATTGAATCTTGTTCTAACACAGGGGTAGGCAACCTTTCCCCTTTAAGGGCCGAGGGACTTCAGCTCCCAGAAGCCTCAGCCATGTTGGCCAATAGTCCCATGTTGGCCAATAGCTCCTGGGATTCTGGGAGTTGAAGTCCCTCGGCCCTTAAAGGGGAAAGGTTGCCTACCCCTGTTCTAACATGAGGAATAGGATCAGTCTCTCCATCACATTGAGAACAACCTACTAATCAAAGAGTCATAGAACAGTCTGGGGAAGTGGCCCAGGAGGAACAGCAGGGATTGCCACTACTGTTCGAAAGCAACTCCTGCCTGTTTAAGAATTTGAAGAGATGTCACATTGAGGATGGAGCAAGCTTGTTTTCTGCAGCTCCAGAGAATAGGACCTGGAACAATGGATGTAAGCTACAGAAAAAGAGATTCTAGCTCAACATTAGGAGGAAATCCTGACAATAAGAGGTGTTTGACAGTAGAACACTCTCCTTCGGTGAGCGGTGGAGTCTCCTTCTTTGGAGGTCTTTAAACAAAGGCTGGATGGCCATCTGTCAGGGGTGCTTTGATTATGGGTTCTTGCATGTCAGAAGGTTGGAGTGGGTGGCCCTTGTGGTCTTTTCCAACTCTATGATTCTAAGTGGTCTCTTCACCTTTCCTACTGATAGGCCATTTAAATGTTGTGTGCTTTCAAGCCCTTTCCAAATTATGGTAACTCTAAGGCAATCCTATCACAGAGGTTTCTTTGCGAGATTTGTATGCTTTTGTCTTCCTCTGAGGCTGAGAGAGTGGGACTTGCCCAAAGTCACCCAGTAGGTTTCCATGGCTGAGCAGAGACATGAACTCCGGTCCTCACTATGCCACACTGTTAATTATCAAAAACCATTATCATGGCCAAATCTTATGAAGTATGTTTAGTTGTAAATCTGTGTATCTTATTGCAATTTGTAGGAAATGTCTTCTTAGGGGCTTTACCCAGAAGCTTCCAAAGACAGCTTTAAGCAGTGTCTCTAGCAATTTCACCTGAAATTTTTACAGGTAAGGTCAGGTCAGGTCAGAACAGGTCCCAGTTAAACTGGAATCAGCTCATCACTGGAACTTGTAAAGCTACAACACTGACAGACGCTGAGTATCTTTGATTTCTAAAAGTCTTACGTTAAAAGACAACAGATGGAATAACGACAGCCTGGTACCCAAGGGTATTATGTAAAACAGATGATGAGTGTCAGCACTTTTTATACCCTCACTATGTTGTAAAGTTTTCTGTGGAGGAGCACAGAAGAAAAGGGAATAAAGCCATCCTTCAGGAAAATAATCTAAAAATAAACACAGTGTAGATAAGTTATATGGACAAAATTAGCACATCCTAAGGAAGAAGAGCCTAAATACTCTAAAGGAGCCATTCTTAATCTTTTCTTCACCATGGAACCCCTCTAAATATTTTTGTTTCTGTGGAGACCACCAAGACTTAGCTTAAGATTTAAAGACTTAAAGTGTATCAAACATGGCCCATCCACCTTTCTTATTTACATAATCATATGAATTCAATCGTTCACCAAATAAATAAATAAATAATTTTAGTAGTGGCATTTCAGGTTCTTTGCATTGCTTCCAGGGTAGTTATGTCATTAAATGCAAGGCAGGCACACTAAGGGAAGGAGGAATCACACAGGAAATATGTGCAAGACTAAGGGCCTTTGCAGACTGCCAGAAATAGTGCACATTAAGTTGAGGCACTGCCCTGGCTCAGTGCTAGGGAATCATGGGAATTGTAATTTATTGTGGCACCAGAGCTCTCTGACAGAGAAGGCTCAATGTCTCAGAAAAAAAAAATACAATTCCCATGACTCCTTAGCACTGAGCCAGGGCAGTGCCTCAATTTAATGTGCACTATTTCTGGTAGTCTGCAAAGGCCCTAAATGCCAGATATTCAGCAACCCGGAGGCCACATGCTTTGAACCGGACACTGGCATGGATAGGGTAAAAGGGAGAGATTTTAACTACAGGAGCTGATCTCAGGCAAATGACTCTTTCCAAAAATTGACCCTGAATACTCCCCAGAGATGTGCCTTCTCCACACAGCTTCAAGTCATCGCACTGCCACTTTTTCTTCTGCTATTGCTTCTCTTGGCCTGTCTGATAAAAGAAAGCAGGAGCAGGAGTGTACCTCCAACCTGTCAGCCAAGTCCCAACAGAGCTCACAAAGCTTAAGGCAGGGCCCTAAACCTGAAAGCTCCTATTTGCCACTGCTTCTTGTCCACCACCATGTGCTCTAACTCCTCACTCCAGTCAGTCTGTCCCAAAGTAGTGCTGCTCTGAACTACAGAAGCAATGCCTTGCACTCAACCCTCATGAGTTTCCCAACAGCTGCCACCACTGCTAGTGAAAGACATGGCTAAGGAAGTGAGCACATGTGGACTGATGAAGAGGAGGAGACACTATCACATGAAGGCTGCACTGTGGTTTTAAGGGACCCTAAAAAGAGATGTTTCATGCAACCTTCATCTCCACCATGGTCCTAAAAGCCACTGTTTCTCCTTGTCTTTTTTGCACACCAGTACTATGATTGAAGGCCCCTCTGCTGTCACTTTTTTCTCACCTCCCCCTTGGATCTTTCCACCACCCTCAAGGGCACAGTACCACCCACTTTAGGGATCACTTGTTTATAGGTTCACAGGCTTCAGGTCCAATTCTGCAGCAACGGAATTAATCAAATCCTTCATCACAAAAAGACCTAAGAGTTTCAATGCAAGCTTTGTTGAAGGTTGAAGACTTTATGGGGAGAGATACACAGACTGTCTCACTTTAAAATCCCAATTAGGACCTCATTGTTTGTCAGCATACTTTTCGTAAATCCCTTTGGCCTCATACAAAGCCAGTTCAAAGATAGACCAAGCACCTCAATCCTTGTCATTCCAGTCTATCAGAAGAGTCTGATCAATGGAGAATGTCCAGTGCTTTGGTACATGAGTTGTCATAAGCCATTTCCCTCCTGTATTATTCCTTGAAAGTAAGCATCTCTTAATCCAGTTTTGTGAAGTTCTCCACCATCACTAATTGTGAAAACAAGGCTTTCATGTAGATCAGATATTTGTTTGATGTACAAATAGCATTCAGGTCCTTAAAGTCTATAACCAATCTCAGTCCACCATATTTCTTTTCGGGCTCCAAATCTTCAAAGTTGTCAGGTGAATGAAGCCCCTGGCCAAGTTTTTATCAAGAAACTCTGTTAGAGCCTCCTATCTCTCTGGGAGTCATAGAATATAACTTGGCTTCAGGGTTGATTTCAGTGGCACAGCCTGATTTTTGAAGGTTCCATTCATTTGGACAAAGTTTATTGGGTCTTCCAGATTCTCTGGGTGTAGTCCTAAGCCAGTAGCTACTACTGGATTCATGACACACCGATACACCCTGAATCCAGAACAGCTACAATGTCCATGCTTCCCTCCCCACTGGGATTTCTTTATTTGACTGGCAAAAAGAATGGCTTCACACCACTACTCACTCTGGTTGCTGTGCACCAATATTCTTAAACCTGCTTTTCAGCATGGTCTAAAACAGGCTTTCATCAGTTCCCACTGGTTCTCTGTTTCTGCCAGAGCTATCCATGGCTGCTTCTGCTACTGTCCACTCATTGCCATCTAAGGCCCTGGGGTTGGCCGCAAGCTCTGGGTTAGCTCTTTTGCTGTGCTTGCTTTTCTTTTTTGCCCCACTCTTTCTTGTCCGTCATTTTATTCCCAGCCTGAATTGAAGGTGTAGATTCTTTCTCTGGGCAGGTCCCAATCTTCTGCAATGTAAGCACAGACCAAGACACACTCACCTCTCCTGTTCTGTCTCCATTGTCTTCTCTTTTCACAGCATCCTGTCTTTGTCTGGGGTTTTCTGGTACCAGGTTTTCCCATTAGGCCCTGCTATTATTTGGTGAACTGGACAGTCTCCTTGACCATTTCTCCTTCTCCAGCCAGCATAATACACTCCATCAAGTTTACAGGATTGTCTTACGATAGAGCCCATTTTGTGACAAGCTGTCACAAAAGTATTGGTTTTCATAGCTTCTGACCAGTTTGCTGCTGTCTCTGCCAGCTACTGAAACTCTTCCATATACTCCACTACCAACTGTGCTCCCTGTGTCAGTGTCATCATGTGTATGGTGTTTGAGAACAGGTTCTCAAACCATTTCTCAAGGCCGGTCATGAACACTTGCAGGTTGTGTAAAACAGGTGCCCCCTCATTATATAGATACAGGAGCCATTTGACTACTAATTAGGCAATGGTAATGTTTGCTGTTTAGGTCTGACAATCTGTCAAATCCTGGCAGGACACCAGATTCAGAAATTCAGGCTTCAGTAGTTCAGAGTTATTCATTGACATCCTCACATTTCTCATTGTGAAAATCACAAGAATGCACTTGAAACAAATAAGTTTATCACACCAGTACCTGTAATGTTCCCACCGAGTCCTGGAAATGTAAAGATATGGGAACGGGTGTTACTGCATTAAACTAGTGATAACGCAATGATAGCGTTATGAGAACACATATTATCACACTGCATTTACTGTTGTACTGATACTGGCGCTCAGGTTGTTCTCCAGCTGTCCTTCTTTGGCGCATGTGTACTGTTGGGGTGAGGTTGTATGTAAAAAAAATATTTTTAATGTATGGCGAAACCCCCTATGTCTGCATTGGAAAGAATGCTACCGAGAGGTTTAGGTTGCGAGCATTCATTGTCCCCCCCCTCATAAACACAATGCAATTCCATCTATAAAAATAAAAGAAAATATTTTGTAAATTCCCATGGCACTCCCCTTGCGTCAACACTGGAAGAAGAGTTGAGTTTGTGGATGTTCTAGGACAGGAGGGGAGGAGGTAGTCTTAGCCAATCAGAACATGAGGATGAATGGAGACTGGGTAAGATTATCGCGCGCACATCATCTGGAACAGTCTGTAAGCGTTCTTGCTGGCTGAGGACGCATTTTTACAGTCTTCCTGTTGGAATGGGCTAGGGACTGTCAGAACACGGAATGGAAACTCAATGAGGATCTTACCGTGTGATAAAATTTGTTCCATTCCATTCACATTATGTACCCAGTAAGTTACGAGAACACTGTGCGATAAGCCTAAAAGTGAAAGCTCAGTCAGGCACAGCCCACCTATTGTTGATCATAAGATGTCATGTTTGTTGTTCTTTGCTGTCATGTCAGTTTCCACTTATCGTGACTCTATAAATGAGAGATCTTCAAGATCAGGGGTAGGCAACCTTTTTGAGCTGGGGGCTGGGTTGCTGTCCCTCAGACAATTGGGGGCCGAAGCACCAAAAATAAATAAATAAATAAATAAATAAATAAATATTTTTAAAGCAAATTAAAAAAATATGCATGCACACTCTCTCAGCCCCAGAAAAGCCATGGCAAAACCCCTGTGGAGATTTTGCCAAGAAAACCCCAAGAACAAGTAATAACAACAATAATCAATATCATCATGGTGGGCGGCGGTGGGGGCAGGACCAGCCTGGGGCCGGTCCAAAGGCCTTGGGGGGCTGCATCCGGCCCCCGGGCCTTAGGTTGCCTACCCCTGTTCAAGATCCTTGGTCATCAGATCTTGCAAACTTGGGACAGTTGTGACTTCTTAGATTGAATTAAACCTTTTGTAATGTGATATTATTTTTTTCTTACTGTTCCAAACTTTGCTGAGCATTACTATTTTTCTCAATCATGTGATGTCATGATGTGCCTAAGCACAATACAGTAGTTTGGGTTTAGTCGTCATTGCTTCTAGGGAGAATTTTAGCTTGAATTGTTCTCAAGCTCATCTCTCTTTTTGGCAGTCAGTTTCATACACAGAACTCTTCTCCAGCATCATTTCAAATGGGTTGATTCTCTTCCTGTCAGCTTTCACAACCTTAGATAGATATTAGAAATATGATGGCATGGATGATCCTAACTTTAGTGTTCAGTGATATGTTTTTACATTCCAGAATCTTGTCTAGTTCCTTCATAGCTGCCCTTCCAAGTGCTAGTTTTCTGATTTCTTGATGGCAGTCTCCATTGTAATGGAAAATCTTGAACTATTTCAATGTCTTCATCTTCTGTTTTAAAGTTATATAAATCATCTGTGGTCACTCTCCCCTTAAATATTCAGTTGTTACCCTGCCTTTGACCCACTGTGGTGTAATGGTTTGGGAACTGGACTAGGAGACCAGGGCTGGCATCCCTGATTGGCCATGGAAATTCACTGGGTAATCTGCCTTTGAGATTTCTTCCATAACTTTCCCTGTTCCAAACCGGCAGCTTTTAATGAAGAAAGGTTTAGAAACCATGCCCTATAAGGAGTGACTTAGGGATTTAAGGAGCTGAGTATGTTTACAGATAAGAGAAGGCTAAGAGGTGGCATGATTTGTTAACTGCCCTCAAATAGATCTCGACCCATGGTGACCCTATGGATGAGACATCTCCAAGCCCCCCTGTCCTCCACTGTTCTGATTAAATCCTGCAACCCCTTAACACTCATGGTGACCTCCTTAACAGAGTCCATCCATCTGGCATGTAGTCTTTCTCTCTTCCTACTTCTCTCCACCTTTCCCAGCATTATTGTCTTTTCTAATGAGTCTTCTCTTCTCATGATGTGTCTCAAGTCTCAGTTTGGTCATCTTGGCTTCCAGGGAGATTTCTGACTTAATCT
>CM034713.1:1698891-1709726 GCA_020142125.1 Phrynosoma platyrhinos
TTCCCTGTTGCCATTTATGGATGTGAGAACTGGACACTTAAGAAAGATAATAGGAAGAAAATCAACCCATTTGAGATAATGTGGTTCTGGAGAAGAGTGCTGAGGATCCCATGGACAGCCAAAAGGACAAACAAATAGGTCCTAGAGCAGATAAAGCAGGAAACCTCCCTGGAAGCAAAGATGACCAAACTGAGACTTGTACTTTGGACACATCACAAGAAGAGAAGAGTCATTACAAAAGACAATAATGCTGGGAAGGGTGGAGGCAAGTAGGAAGAGAGGAAGGCCGCATGCCAGATGGATGGACTCTATGAAGGAGGTCACTTTGGGTCTTAAGGAGTTGCAGGAATTAAGCAGAGCAGTGGAGGACAGAGGGTCTTCTTGGAATGTCTCATCCAGAGGGTCGCCATGGGTCCAAATCAACTCGAGGGCAATTAACAACAAACAGCAACAAAAACTCACCTTGAATCCCATTGTGGGAGAAAGGCAGGATACAAATCTTGGACATAAATAAATAAATTTTAAGCATTTGTTTTGCTCAGAGTCCTGTGAGACTATTGCAAGCCAACAAGAATTTTAACAAAGGTAAGTTCATCACAAAAATAAATAAATAAATAAATGGGAGAATACATAATAAAATAGAGCCAGCATGGGGGGGGAGTGGTTTGAGTTTTGGACTGCAACTCTGGAGACCAGGGTTCGATTCCCAGTTCAGCCATGGAAACCCACTGGGGGCTTTTGGGCAGGCCACACTCTCTCAGCCTCAGGGGGAGGCATAATAGGTTCTATTATGGGGTTTTCTCGGCAAGACTTGTTCAGAGGAGGTTTGGCATTAACTTCCCCTGGGGCTGAGAGAGTGTGACCTACCCAAAGTCCCCCAGTGGGTTCCCGTAAGTCAGAATGGGCGTAAAAGGCACACAACAATCACCCAATAAAATACAGTATATGTAACATGGGTGTAAATAAAACCACACGAGATGAATTTATATGAGTGTTTTTAAGCTTTTATTTGTTAACGTCCTACAAGTTTCTGGAATGTTCTACATTTTGTGGTGCTTTGTCCTCCTTCGACGTGAAGAGGTCGGGTCACTATGGCCCAGACGCCTGAAGGAAACTCGTGAGGAGAGAAGACGATATGCTTCGCCTTTTCCGCCTTTTTCCCTTATGCCCTTCCTCTCGCCCCCTAAATACTACATTTCCCAGTCTGCTTTGCGGCAGAACAATTCCCCCCCCCCTCTCCCCTCCTCAATTTTCTCGGGACGTTCTCTATCCCTCGAGCATTCCCAGGATCCTTTGCGCTAGGCCCAGACCACCTCCTCCTCCTCCGCACCAAACTACATTTCCCAGGACGCTTTGCGCCCTCGAAGGGCCTCCTTGGTTTCACCCCACCGAGCGGGCCCGACATGGCGGAGGGAGCGCTCAGCGCCGGCGTCAACTTGGAGGCCTTCGCCCAGGCCATCGCCGCCATCCAGGCCCTGCGGTCCAGCGTCACCCGCGTCTTCGACTGCCTGAAGGATGGACGGCGGAACAAGGAGGCCGCGGAGAGCCGCGAGAAGGGCTTCGTCCTCGCTTTCCAGGAGTGCCTTCACTCCGTCAACCGGGATCTCGGGTGAGGAGGAGGAGGAGGCGGAGGGGCGGTTGCCGGGGCAACGCGCGCGGCCTATCCCCCGCCCGCAGCCTCTGTGGGAGTTTGGAGACCTGAGGGAGTTAAGATGAGGAGACGCGCATGCGCGAGCCAGGCAGAAGCCTGGCTTCTGGGGAGATGGCATGGCGGGTTAGAGCCAGGCGCCGCCACCTTTGAAGACTTCCAAATGCCTAGAGAAGTGTTTTCTCTAGGAATCTTTAGGCCCTTTCGGTGTGACAGTATGGCCAACATCTGACAGAAGCTGACCATTGAATTGCCCTGGAAGACTTAGAAGTGCCCAGAGAAGTGTTTTTTTCTAGGAATCTCTAGGTCCACCAGTGCAACTCTACGGCCAACAAGCATCTGACAGAGGTTGGCCATAGAGTTGCCCTGGAGGACCTACAAATGCCTAGACAAGTGTTTTTTCTAGGAATCTCTAGCTCCTCCAGCATGACTCCATGATCAGCATCTGGCAGAGTTACACTGGACGACCTAGAGATTTCTAAGGAGAACATATTAACCAAATCCATGAATAATCAAATTTGCAAATATGGAGGGCCAACTGTAGTTATGTACCTCTGGGGCAGCCTGCCTTCTGAATACTGCCGTGATGGGCTGTGTGTGCAGGATCACCAGATGCCCTTATAACTACAAAGACACTGCAAAATGGAGGACATTCAAGAAAAAATGGAGGTCATCACCAACTTAAGGCTAAATATAGTCATTAAATTCACTCACTAAATCCGCCTCCTAGGTTTTATTTACAGCTACTGTATGCATTCATGTATAAGTCTAGAAATTTTAGTCAAAAAATTGACCCAAAAAACCTGAGTCGCCTTATCCATGGTTCAGTGTAAATTCTGTCTTTTAACTCTTGTTAAAAAAAAAAGGAAACATGTCCTGGTGAAAGGCATGAGTATAATCTGTCCTGGAAGCACTGATCCCCTCTACTCTCATCCATCTAACCATATTTTTCTGATGAACTTATCTTTGTTAGAATGCTTTTTTTGGCATGGGACACACTGCCCCGTGGAGATTCCTGTGTAGGTCATGCACTAAGGCAGGGGCAGGCAACCTTTCTGAGACCTGGGCCGGTCTCCCGTAGCCCAGGTCTCGGCTGGGCCGATGGGGGGGGGGGAATGTAGGCGCGTGCGTTCACGCACGCGTGCCCTCCGCCGCCGCGCGCGACCCTCCAGCGCACGCTGCTGCCGTGGCCGCTACTGCGGCTGCTGCCATAGCACGCGCGGCCGCTGCCATGGGGCATGTCGCGGCCGCCATTTTGGAAGTCCAAATCGCGGCCGTGACGCGCTTGCGCATGCACAAGAGTACTGCGCATGCACAAACGCGTCGTAACTGCCATTTTGATGGCAAGCGCGGTGAGCGCAGCCGCTGATCGGCAAAAACGTGCCGCGGCGGCGGCGGCAACCTTCGGCCTGGGCCAGTAAGTCCAGGGACCGGGGCCTTAACTGGCCCCCGGGCTGTAGGTTGCTGGTCCCTGCACTAAGGCAACCAAAGCTGTATATGACTCATAACCAGGCCTGAAGTCAGGTTAAAATGGATCTAGATAATCCATTTCATCCAGAAACCTGGAGCTGGAAGGCCACAACACACTCTAAAACCTTGTCCAAGAATAGAATATTAAAGACTTATAGGGTGAAACAGACTACCCAATAGGGTGGATTGGGCTGCCCTGGAGCAGCTTGCCCTGATACCACAGCAACCACATGCCATGGCCACAATCCATCCCGGAGCTGGCCCAAATAGGAGCAGAAAAGATCTGCTATTTGGGCCAGTAAAAAGCTGCCTTAGGGGGGCCCACTGCAACCCTAGGACAGCTTCAGCCTGCTCCAACATGCCACACCCCTGGAGCAGCTTGAAGCAGACCCCATCTTGAACAGCTGGGTGGCTTCTGGGCGTCTTGGGGACATGTGGTGTCAAAATGCGAAGCAGTCACATGGAAGCCAGCTTTTACTGCCAGTCTGTTCAGCCCCTAATATTGCTTATTCAGAATGGTGTTACTCAGAATGGTGGGATCCAGGGAGGGCTTTTTCAGTGAAAGCCTTACCACAGCCTCCATTAGGCAGGATGAAAACTTCTCTTGCTGCAGTGAAGCATTCACCACTTCCCTTACCCACTGGGCCCACCACCCTCTAGCAGCTTTCAGGAGCCAGGAATGGAAAAGATCCATCATACATGTGGTGTCCTTCACTTCTCCAAAGATCCTGCCCACATCCTCAGGCTTTACAAACAAACATATCCAATAAAACAGAACAAGCAGGTACCAAGACTTTATCCACTGGATTTACAGCATCCAAGCATCCAAGGGCCTAAGCAGACGGGCGGTCGTGGGCCGCCCTGGGAAGGTGCGCCGCGGGACTGAGGCATCCCCATGCCTTGATCCTGCGGAACACCGTCATTGCCCCTGGAAAGGAGCGCTAAAACAGGCTGTCAAGTAGTCTTGATTTTCTTCTTGTGGGCCAGCGTGTAAAAGGCCCTTGACCACCTGAGACAGCTCTGCTGGGTGACGATGTGCAGGTGCAATACTGCAGAGAAGTATAATTTTGTTGCTTCCACCTCTGCCATGGCATAGGCCATCCAATGAGTTCTAGGACATGTTCAGTTGGACTCTTTTGGAATCTTCCACCATTGTTTCTCTAATCTCAATCCCACTCATTTTATTACTGCCCGCTCCCTAGTGAACCATGGGACTCACTTAGCTCCACTTTGTGGGAGGGAACACTTATAGGCAATTGCCTTGGCCATTTCCCTGTTTCAGAAATCAGCCAGGGCTGATCACCTACCAAAGCAACAGGGAACTCCCTAAGAACCATCAGAAATCGATTTGGATCCATGACTCCTGGGATGGTTTTTTGTGAGTTTTTTGGGCCATGTGACTATCTGAAAGACCGTATCTCCCCATATGAACCTCCCAGAACTCTAGATCTTCAAGGGAAGGCTGTCTCTCGGTCTCACCACCATTGTAGGCTCGCTTCGTGAGGAACTGAGAGACAGAGCCTTCTCAGTGACTGCTTCCACCCTATGTATGGAACTCCCTTCTGCAAGAGGCTAGGCTGGCTCCCTCCCTGATTTCCTTTTGCTGGCAGGCAAAAACTCTTCTCTTAAAGCAGGGTTTTAATATATAACTGTGCACAGAGTAGCTTCTTATTGGGGTGCTTGATTTTATATTTTTAATTTGTAATATTAATGTGATGCTTTTAACTATGTTTTTAAATTTGTACTTTTTTAAAATGCATCTTTTGTGAGTTGCCTTGAGTCCAGTTTAGGAGAAAGGGGCATATATGTTTCCTGGATGAGCATGGTGACCTGGCTAGTCAATTGGGATTCCATCTCCCTCACTAGGTGCTCTGTCCCACAGTGTGCTGGGTTTGAGCATGTATTTTTGAAGGCCAGAACAGAACAGGGATTCTGTTGGTGTACCCTCCACTCTGCTGTTCAACAGTCTCCCTTCCTCAGTTGGCTGAGTTGGTATCAGCAGCAGTGTTTGAGTCCCCTCAGCTTGTTGTACTGAAGAACTTCAACTGAGACTGCTCCATTAGGAGCAGCTCAGGACTTCATGTCCTCTATGACAACCATGGGGCTATCCTAAGTAATACCTGGGGCCACCCATGTTGCAGGACATACTTTGGACCTGGTTTTCTGTTCTGAGCAGGATGGCTGGAATCTGGGTGTGGAGGAACCTTCTATAGTTCCATTGTCATGGACTGATCACTACCTGGTATGGTTTAGACTCAGTGGGACTCAGAGCCTCTGCAGTGATGGGGAGCCAATTAAGATGGTCCATCCCTGGAGTGTGAAGTCAAAGCCTTTGATGGCTGGCATCCATGTTTTTTGTGGTTTTTTTGGGCTATATGACAATATTCTAGAAGAGTTCATTCCTGATGTTTCGCCAGCATCTGTGCCGACATCTTCAGAAAATGCTGGCATGGAAGTGTGTGGGGTATATATATACTGTGTGACCCTAGGTTTAGAGGAATTGATCTACATGTTAATCTGTGTTAGTCTGTGGTTGAATGGCAAGGGCTCAGGGTGTCTATTTAGTGATCCATTGTCTTCTGGGAAAATCCCTGACCCTGGGTGGTTTTCATTTGCACATGCTGGGTTTTGATTTTGGTGTTTTTCAGGACTGGCAGCCAAACTTACAGGCTCTACAGACAGCCGCGGCCCCGATCTGGCACTTTGCAGCTCCAAAAAGAGCTGGCAAATGCCGCTCCTTTTTGGAGCGGCAAAAGGCTGCCCTTACCGTGGCAGCGGTGACTTTTCTGCACTCCTTTGGCGCAGCGTGTCTGTACACTGCACCATGGAAGCGTCCTGACCCCACCCACCATGTGCTCCAGCACACAGCGTGAAGGCAGCATTGGGGCAGAGTCAGGGTGGCCAGCATGCGGTCACCACATCCCAACTCTACCCCCAGGCTGGTCCTTTGGGCCAGTCTGTACAGGCTATTTGTTTAAGGGTTTCTTCTTTCCTGTTGAGGTTGTCTAGGTGTTTGTAGATTTCAATAGCTTCCCTGTGCATTCTGGCCCAACAATTGTTAGCACAGTGCAGAATTTGAGTATTTTCAAATAGCATTTTATGCCCAGGATGATTTATAATGTGTTCTGCTGATTTTTCTGCTGGCCCAGTCTGCAGTGTCTCTCATGTTCCTTGATTCGTATTTGAACACTGTGCTTGGTGGTCCCTATGTAGACTTGTAGAAGTGGTAAACTTCTGCGTCCGTGAAAGAGTCTCTGTTGTCCTTTGCTGAGCGATTCTCTTGGTAGGTTTGTAGATCATTTGGAGGTTGTGTTTCCTCACGAGTTTCTCTATTCTGCCTGTGACTCCTTTGATGTATAACACCTTCCCTTTGGGTGATTGTTTGTCTTCACTCCTAATGAGTTTTCCTGGGTCTGGTAGCCCTTCTGATGTCTGAGCTGGAGTAAACATTAGCCTGTAGAGCCCAGTCTAAGTGCTTCAATTCATCTTCCAGGAAGTGGGGTTCACAGATCCTTTTTGTCCAGTCTGCCAATGTTTTTATTGTGCGTCTTTTTTGTCCTGGGTGATGACTGGAATTCTTGTGTAGGTATCTGCTTATGTGTGTAGGTTTTCTGTATACTGTGTGGTTCAGTTTCGGATGACCAGGACATCCAAGAATGGCAATGTTCCTTCCATTTCCTTTTCCATAGTGAATTGGATGTTGGGGTGGATATTGTTCAGATAGTTCAAAAACACAGTCAGTTCTTCTTCTCCATGGCTCCAAATAATGAAAGTGTCATCCACATATCAGAACCATGTTGTGGGCTTTTTAGTGCTGTTTCCAGGGCTTGCTTTTCAAAGTGTTCCATATAAAAGTTTGCTATCACTGGCCTCAGAGGGCTTCCCATGGCTACCCATCTCTCTGCTGGTAGAATCTGTTGCCCCACTGGAAGTAGCTTGTGGTGAGGCAATGTTCAACAAGGCTGTGATGTGTTTCAGAAAAATTTATTGGATGAGTGCTATGGCATCCATTATGGGGACTTTAGTGAACAAGGAGACCACATCAAAGCTGATTTCTCCAGGTTTGAGTTCGAGGTTGTTGATTTTTTTCTATGAAGTGAGCTGAGTCCTTGATGTAGTGGGGGGTTTGCCCAATATGGGTTTATAATTGTGTGGCCAGAAACTTGGCCAAGTCATATGTGGGGGATCCAGTGGCACTCACTATGGTTCGGAGTGGAGTGGAATCCTTGTGGAGCCTGGGATGTCCATACAGTCTTGGTGGGAGAGCCTCAGATTTACATAAACTTTGGCATGTGGTTGGTTGAATTGAGAGTTCTTGATCAAGTTGTCTGTTTTCCTGGTGACTTTGTTGGTTGGGTCTTGTTTCAGTTTTTTGTATAATGCAGGATCCAGGAGATCCTTGATTTTTGGCTTGCATTATTCTGTTTCCATGATTACCATGGCATTGCCTTTGTCTGCTGGGAGGAAGATGATTTCTGGGTCCGAATTGAGATCCTTGATGGCTTTTCTTTCTTTTTTGGTTATATTGTTGGGTGGTAGTTTTGCCTTACGCAGAATCCTTGCTATTTCCCCTCTGATCTCTTCTGCTTCCTCCTCCGGGAGATGGTGGAGGGTGGATTCAACATGGACAATGATGTCTTCAATTGGAATTCTGGTGGTGGTAACCAGAAAGTTGCCTCCTTTGGACAGCATGGATGTTTCTTCTTTTGAAAGTTACTGCTCTGTCTGATAGATGATGGTTCATGATGTGTCCAGTGAGGGTTTTGGCTAGTGCTTGTGACATTTGTTGAATTTTTGTTTCTGCCTTTCAGTGTGGTTTGCCATATCGTTTTCCATTTTTCTTAGGTGAGGTTGTCAGTTTTGTCCCAGTCTTTGGTGTTCATCTTTTTACTGATGCTGAGGTGGAGTGACAGCAGCACCTTGTCTGTTTGCCAGTTCTTTGTGGATGGTGTATATTCTCTCCTGTAACAGTGCATATTCCAATCGATTATAGATACGGTTGGCCTGTGGGGATTTTAAAGTCCTTTTTGTTGTGAGAGAGTGTGGTATGGTATTTGTGTCTCTGCAGTGTAGCAGAAAGGTTAGCGAGCAAAGTAGATATGTTTTCCTGATCCAGAGTTTTTCCAGCCTCCGGGTGTCTTGGAACACTTTCTCCCTGTAGAGATGTCCAATGTGAAGTTGAAGACTTTCATGGCTAGCATCCATGTGTTTTTTTGTGGATTCTTCAGGCTATGTGGCTGTGTTCTAGAAGAGTTTATTCCTGTCCTTTCACTTCCTCTCAACAGTATATATATATAACCCACTCACTTCCATGCTAGCATTCTCTGAAGATGCCAGTCACAGATGCTGGCAAAACATCAGGAATAAATTCTTCTAGAAGACTATCTGAAAATATACTCTTCTTCATCATTCAATCTAATCTCCCTCAGAGGGTTTACAGTTGTCCATCCTATTTCGTGAATGGGAAGCCAGGAGGGATAAAATGGCATGCCCACCTGGGACGTGCACGTGGGGCTGTGTGCGGGGCCACGCGGCCATTGAAAACAATGGGGCTTGGATATTTTTGATATTTCTGATTCACCAGGGAGTCTGGAACGGAGACCCTGCAACATCGGAAGGGATGATTGTAGTAGGATGGGGGTGGAAGAAGCATATCTTTTGGAGGAAAGGTGGGATTTATATGCAATAGATAATCAGTAGACTAGATTGTTTTCCTATTTAATCATGGACTGACCGTGGCTGTCCAGAATCTCGGGAAGATTCTTTTGTATCACCAGCTTCAAACTTTTAAACTTTAAATCCTTTTAAACTGGAGATTTTGAGGACTGAGTCACACTCATGAAAGCAGTTCTACCACAGAGCTGTGGACCATTTTGTACCTTCTGTTGGCATGGGGAACTTCCAGGGCAGTTCATCTGTGAGTGAAACAGGTTAGGGTCATATTTCAGGAGGAATGCTGCTGTCAAGTCATTGTTTATGAACTTCTCAGGAGGGCATTAGCTTGTGGAGAAACTTTTGGTCAGGTTTGCAGGGCTTCCCTTGTGCTCTTTTAGGAGCCTAGATATGAAGTGCCTGCTAGACTTTCTACCCTTTTCCTGACTAATGTAGGGACACTTCATCCCTCAATTGCTTCCATAGGGGAATTCAAGTAGGACGCTAAGGTAGGAATTACAGCCATATAATCATGAGCTAGCCACACATAGATCATTAATGCCTATTCTTATTATTATAGCAATTTTAGCTTCTATCGTATATTATGTAGCAAAATAAACATCATTATATTTCTACTAAATTGGCTATTATGAATCCATTTCCTTCTTGAGTATTTGAAAACATCTTGCCTTAAACCTTGTATTCATCATTCTAAAAGTAAATAATTCATAATTTTCTCTCTTTAGAATTTTGCCTGGAGAAAAATGCTTAAAAGGAGAAATGGATGGGGTTTTTAAAATCCATTTTCTTTCTTGGTTTTAGGAAGTTTTTAAAAATCTGTAAAACTTATTTTCTCTCTTGCAATGAGTGAAATTTTTTTAAGGCAAGGTTTCATTCAATATGCCAGGAACTGTCATAGTATTATAGAGTTGGAAGAGACCACAAGGGCATCCAGTCCAACCCTCCTGCCATACAGAAACTCTCAACCAAAGCACCCCCAACAGATGGCCATCCAGCCTCTGTTTAAAGACCTCCAAAGAAGGAGACTCCACCACAATCTCTGAGGGAGTGTGTTCCACTGTCAAACAGCCCTCACTGTTAGGAAGTTCCTCCTAATGTTTAGGTGGAATCTCTTTTCCTGTAGCTTGCATCTTTTGTTCCAGGTCCTGTTCTCTAGAGCAGCAGAAAACAAGCCTGCTCCCTCCTCTGTATGATGCCCCTTCAAATACTTAAACAGGGCTATCATTTCACCTCTTAACCGTCTCTTCTCCAAGTTAAACATACCCAGTTCCCTAAGTCATTCCTCATAAGGCATGGTTTCCAGACCCTTCACC
Source organism: Phrynosoma platyrhinos (assembly GCA_020142125.1). NCBI lineage: Eukaryota > Metazoa > Chordata > Lepidosauria > Squamata > Phrynosomatidae > Phrynosoma > Phrynosoma platyrhinos. The sequence continues at coordinate 1,708,996 of CM034713.1, forward strand.
ATTTTAGTTGCCCTCTTTTGACACGCTCTATTTTCTCAACATCCTTTTTGAATTGTGGTGCCCAGAACTGGACACAGTATTCCAGGTGGGGCCTGACCAGAGCAGAATACAGTGACACTATTACTTCTCTTGATCATTCTAGACAATATACTTCTATTGATGCAGCCTAAAATCACATTGGCCTTTTTAGCTGCTGCATCACACTGTTGACTTCTGGTCTACTTGTACTTCCAAATCCCTTTCACGTTAGTCGTGTTAAACCAAGTGTCCCCCACCCTATATTTCTGCATTTCATTTTTCCACCCTAAGCAAAGTACCTTACATTTCTCTGTGTTGAAATTCGTTTTTTTAGCTTTAGCCCTGCTTTCTATTCAGTTTGTTAAGGTCATTTTGAATTTTCATCCTCTCCTCTGGGGTATTAGCTATTCCTCCTAATTTGGTGTCATCTGCAAATTTGAGAAGCATACCCCCTGTTCTTTCATCCAAGTCATTGATAAAGATGTTGAAAGATCAACTAATTCCCCGGGAATAGGTGTGATGTAACAGTTGGTTAGAATTTTGGACTGGGAACTGAAAGACTGGATTGAAATATCTGTTCAGTCATGGGAACGCATCAATTTGCCTTGAACAGGTCACTCTCATAGCCAGATCTAGCTCCCATGGATGAAAGGAAGGGAAAAAGAACCCCTTGTAAACACTCCTGCTTTTGGGGAGAAGATGTGATATAAATA
>CM034713.1:1709826-1729752 GCA_020142125.1 Phrynosoma platyrhinos
TCTTATTTTAGGCCTGATGGTGCTCAGCCTAGTGTCTCTCCCCCAGATATAAATAAATATAATATTCCTTTATGTGGAAATATGCAAAGATGTGTATATGATGGGAATTCTCTCTTTTCTCTCATGGTTTTCATAGTTTTCACATCTTGAGCAATTTCTCCAGCTTATCGTCAAACTTTTTCCTGCAATTGCAAACACTGCGAATAATATTTTAAAATACCTGTCAGTATTTTTAGTATTAGAATATAGTAGGACAATTTTTAAGCATGTTTTAGAAAATTGTGAAATCATAATACTGTAGAAGAGCTTTAAAAAACCCAACACTTCTTTAAGTAACCCATTCTAATCACATTATTTCCTTTCATTTTAGTGAATTGGAACGTCTTAGTAATCTTGTAGGCAAGCCATCTGAAAATCATCCTCTTCACAACAGTGGACTGTTGAGTTTAGATCCTGTGCAGGACAAGACACCTCTCTACAGCCAACTGCTTCAGGCCTATAAATGGTCAAACAAGGTAAATCAAAATGAAATTTATTCCTGTTAAATGGCATTCTGGCACAGTTAAACCTTTGGGTTGTGTCTTGGCTAGAATATGCTCTGAACTATCTAGAAGGGTGGTGGTGCTTTGGAGCACCACTGGGAGGGACTGAGCAGAGCAATTGCCCTAGATTGGTAGCTGGCGGGGCGGGGAAAGGGAGCGGATCATCAAAGAAAAGCAACCCAGAAAAGTCCTCCTGGCTTGAAAAATGCAGAGGCTTCTGTATGGTCTTCTCAGCAGCTTCATCTTCCTCTTTCCTTGTGCCCTGAGCCAGGCAGGCTGGCCTCTGTCTGCCTTATGGCCGTTAAGAGGCATGTGCATACTGCGTCAGCGATGGAACCTTTGGAAAAGGTCCCACTCCAGGGGTCTCTTCACTCCACAGTTTGAGAAGCACTGCTACAAGGATTCCATAGGAGGGAATACTTACAGTTAGATTCATCAAACTCCTGTAACTGGCTGCATAACTGCACTGCACTACTTTAACTGCCATGGCTTAATGCTATGGAATTCTGGGATTTGTAATTTTGTGAGATATTTGGCCTTCTCTGTCAGAGAGCTACACATCCCATGATTCTGTAGCATTGAACCATGGCTGTTAAAATGTTTTCAGCTTTGATTATTTCTGCAGTGTGGATGCAGCCATTGTGTAGCTTTTGCATAGACTCCAGTTGGACTCTTAAGTTCAAGATTTCAAATTGACCTTAGTGCTGCCTTTTCCTCAAAGTCTGATTGTTTTGTTTTAGAAATGTTTGTTTTAGAAATGTTTTGGTTTGTGTAATGTGTCTTACGGCTCTTATCATTTATTGTTGCATACACTGCTTTGTGAGGGAATGGACCAAAGAAGTGGTCTAGAAATGTAAAAATAATTACTGCATATAGAGGAGCTAAATGCAGTATTTACTATTAAAATATCTGCATGGCCACCCACAAGTGTCTTTGTTTTCAAACTAAAGTCTGGATTTGTAAAAATAGAGCCTCATTTATACTTCAAATTGTTGGTAGGGGGAATTAAAATCTAATTTCTTGGCAATATAGCTGCTTTTGTAGCCCTAGGTCTTATATCTTATGGTGACTATACTAATCAGCTTTGTTCATGTTGTGGTTACAGTAGTTCAGCATTATCTGGATTATTTTCTGTGTGTCTTCTATATTTGTTTGTTCTATAGGATAGTAGACTTTTAGATGACCAGGGGGCAGAAGGCTGGCTGGGTGTGTTCCTAAAAGCAGTCTCAAAAAGTAATGGCAATTTTGTCATTAGCAAGTCAGCAAAGCATGAGCTGTACATGTGGACATTTTTGTGATAGACCACAAGGTTGCGAGTTCAGTACTAGCCAGGGCTCAGGCTAGACTCAGGCCTGCATCCTTCCGAGGTCGCTAAAATGAGTACCCAACTGTTGGGGAGCAATGAGCTTACAGTTGTAAACCACTTAGACATCCCATAGCGCAATATGAAGCGGTATATAAATGAAGCTGCTTTACTTTGCTTTGATTTAATTTGTCATGGATGAATTAGCCTGTGATACTGGGGAATAGTTTGTTGTGCAATAACACTTGCCCATCACTTTATGTTTTACTGTTTGGTATTAGGATTGGGAGGCTTGGTTAGCTGACTATCTCATGTACTATCTTAATACTTTTATTGTGTTCATTTTCCATCAAATTGAGAGCAGCAAACAGATACATAAATGTAGAGTTGGCAAGGATTATCTAGCTGAATCCTCTTCTAAGGCAGATACAACAGGACCGTGTATTACATGATTTTTTTATAACATGGATTCACTTAATGCAAGTCTGTTGTCCCCAGTGGCGGCACAGTTGTATGCATGTGCCACCATGGGACAATGGGGCTATTCTTAATGTTAGTGTGGCTACATGCACTTGCTGCCATTAAAAACAATGGGACTTGAGCATGTGTGGATTTTGGTAGATGTGGGAGGAGGGTCCAGAATGGATCCCCCTTGGATACAGAAGTCTGACTGTAATTTCTTCATTAATCAGGAGTTGAAGCGACTGCTTGTAGTATGTAACTGTTATCCATCTAATGAATTTTTCGCCCACATTCATAGCTTCCAACATTTGAAAAATAAAGGACCAGTGAATATTATCAAAAGCTTTTTCTGTGTTCGCCATTATTAGGGCTTGTTTTTTCCCCATTGTGTTTCTCAAAGTATTCTATAATGTCTAGTATACAACAGATGTTATCTTGCATCTATTTCTTTTAGTATAAATCCACTTTAATCTTCATTTATCTACTTTTGTAATATTTTCTTCAATCTTCCTGCTAAAATTGAAGCAAAGATTTTATAATCTAGGTTTAAGTGCAAACTTGGACAATAATTCCTTGGGTCAGTATGATTATCAGCTGTTGGGATTAAAGTAATTGTTGCAGATCCCCAAGAATGCAATTTCTCCTCTCTTATTATTGCATTCATTGTAGTGGATCTAATAGTTGGTCTAAGAATTTCTTATAATAGCTTGGCTTGAATCCATCTGGTTCTGGAGATTTGCCAATTTTACATTTTCTAACCCTTCTGCAATTGTTATATTTAGGTCCAAATTTATTTTTTGTATTTTAGTATTTCTCAATTTTATATATTCTTTATTTTTTTTTTCTTTAGAAATTTTGTGTACAGTGAATGATTTTGAGTAATTTTTTTTTTTTTTTATTCTTACCTGTACCGTTACCAGTTCCTTTCCATCCATTTTATGAAGAATAAATCTCTCATTTTCTTAATTTATTGCCAGCCACTTACCTGGCTTATCTGCAAATTCAGTTTCTTTGTTTCCCTGCTCTTACTTTCTTTTCTTTTTTTGATAGTAACTCTATTGCTTCTGAAAAGCTTTTATTTCATTGTGAAGTTGAAGGCTTCCATAGTTTTTTGTGGGTTTTTCAGGCTATGTGGCCATGTTCTGGAAGAGTTTATTCCTGACATTTTGCCAGCAGCTGTGCCTGGCATTTTCAGAGAAAGAGTTCATTATTTAGTATAATATTAGAGGGGTTAGGTTTTCAATTCATCTTCTTTCACTTTAATTGCTTTAATCAGGGGTAGGCAACCTAAGGCCCAGGGGGCTGGATGCGGCCCCCCGAGGCCTTTGGACCGGCCCCAGGCCGGTCCTGTCGCTGCCGCCGCCGCCCACCATGATGATATTGATTATTGTTGTTATTACTTGTTCTTGGGGTTTTCTTGGCAAAATCTCCACAGGGGTTTTGCCATGGCTTTTCTAGGGCTGAGAGAGTATGCATGCATATTTGTTAATTATTTTTTTAAAAATATTTATTTATTTATTTATTTATTTATTTTTAGTGCTTCGGCCCCCCAATTGTCTGAGGGACATCAACCTGGCTCCTGGCTCAAAAAGGTTGCCTACCCCTGGCTTTAAACAATTTTTCTTGCTTTTCATTTTTTCTCTTTATATTCTACATGTTTTTCTATGATGAACCCCTTCGTTACAGACTTACTGGTCCCCCAAACTATATGCAATGGTGTACCTTTATCTGCGTTTTCCTCATTTTTTATAAAAAAAACATTTAAATCTATTGTACAACCTTTTCATCTTGTAGTCATGTTTAATTTAGGGGTGTTACAGACCGGAGTTAAAGGGCCAGCTGGGAGTAGAGCTGGGGTGGGGCAGCCACACGCCGGCTGCCCCAACCCCACCCAATGCCGTCCTGATGCTGTACAGCCATTTGTATGGTACGCAGCGCCAGGACGCCCTCCCGGCACAGCGTGTAGACACTGTGCCGAAAAGGCATGGAAGAGCTGTGGTGTCGGCTCTTAGGGTGGCCTTTTGCCGCCCCTAAAAGGAGCAGCATTTTGCTGCTGTTTTAGGGGCGGCAAAAGGAAGGATTGGGGCCTCGGCGTGGGGTCGCCATGGCCCCAATCCGCCACTAGCAGAGGTGGCCCAGAGCCGCCTGTCTGCATAGCCCCTTAGTTTCCACCTAATTTGTCTATTTCTTGATCTCAAGCACATTGTAATGGGGTTGTAATAGATCCATTTTTTGGATGTATTTATTCATTGACTTATTAACTAAAAACATATCTATGCTAGAGAAGGAGTTGTGTCTATCCGAGAAAAAAGTAAAGTCCTTCACATTACCATATTTGTGTCTCCAGACATCAATTATGTCAAGTCTTCCATTAGTGTGTTAAACGATTTAGGATGTTTTCCCTGATTTTTTAAAAAATTCTTTTTCCTGAAGTGTAATCTAACTTTGGATTTATGACCCTGTTTTATTCTGCTAGCATTATATGATTGTCATAATTTAATTCTGTAATTTTGCCTAAGAGCTTTTTATAAAATTTATCATTATTTTCTTGTGAAGCATGTAAGTTGACAACTAAATATTTTACCTTCTGCCTGATCATTTATAGTCTCAATAAATGTCCATCAGGGTCCAGAAATTTTTGTTGTGCAGCTAGTCTCTGGTTTACATAGATCACAACTCTTCTTCTTGTCAATTGCACTGATGGATTCCTTTCTTACTTTTGAATTTCTTAAAAGATGTCTATCTTTGTTTAGACACCACAAGCCCCCAAGCTGGCAGGAAGCTGCCTGGCCATTTACATGAGGGCAGCTTCATGAAGCTCAGGCAGCATGGCGTTTACATGCCGCACACCGCCGGAGCATCATAAAACTACTTCTGGCCACAGTGCAGGTGGTAATGCTGGATTTTTGCCGCTTCTTTTTCGGGCAGCTTCCAGGCCGGATTGGGGCCGTGGAATCCAGCTTCGGAAGGGCGCGCTTCAAGCTACCCCTTCTGGCCATCTATTTCGGCCCTATGTTTAGCTTCCTTTGGGTCATGCTTCTCACATTCCATGTCCCTACAATATGTGTAGTGCTGCTTTGGATATTACTCATTTTAACATGTCTGCTGCTGGATTTCCCAGCTTTTGAGTTCTACTGTGCTCATTTTCTGTTTGCAATAGCTGTTAGCATACAAAATAGTTGGAGTTGGGATGCTAATGACATGACTCTCTTTGCTGCTGGTGATCAATGTTTACAAGTAGAACATTTGATTGCTCTGATGTCTGGAAGTACTTTATATTACTTTCTATATTTAATTTTTAATTGTTGACCCTTTTGTGGCTGCCATGTTATATTTTTGATGAGCTGAGTGGGACATCTCCATTTTCTCCTCTGCCTGGGTTGCTCATGCGTTAAGGACTGTATGAGTAAACTCATAGCTGAAACAGGATTAAATGTGGGCCTAGGGATAGCATTTTTTTAAATGGAGGGTTTTATAAGGATGTGGAAATTTGCTGACATATATCTGTTTCTGATTTTAGTACCTAACAGCTGTTCTGTATGTGCATAAACAAAAGTAACCCCTGTTGGGTTCAGTGCTTCTTACTTCAAGGTACATGAATGCAAGATTGTAGGCATGACCTAATTATTAGCAGGACTGTTTTCCAGATATGTGATACCCATGTTTCTCCCTGAAAAAGAAATTCAATAAAACTATAAAGATAAATTAAAAGGTTTAAAAGCAATTAATTTCCTTTTATAAAAAGAAAGGTAGCATGTACCTGGATTTAAAATTCCTTTCACAGCATCCCACCTTCACTCCCCAAGGCCTTCCTGAATGAAAAGTATCTTTGCCTATAGTGGAAGGACAAAAGGAAGATGGCCTGTCCACCTCCTCCCCCGAGGAGAATACTAGAAAGCAATCACAAAGAATCACAAAGTACTGACCTGTAGAAATTAAACAATTTCTAATTTGATTCAGATATAGATCAGCAGTACCTCAACCAGCCAAACACCTCTTGTTCCCCCCCAGGAAATAAGGAAAGACCAAAGGCCATTACATACTTGACCAGTCAGGCTATTCCTCTAATGCAGATTCTGCTTTCCTCTCAGTTAGAGGGGCTACTCTGAGAGATATTGAGATGGCTTCTTTCCATTCCACTTCTCTCAAAGTTTTATCTGACTCAGACCCAGGTGACTGATCAGATTCTGGAGAGCAGGAGGATATTTCCACAAAGAAACATTTTAACCTCAATCACTTTGGCCCCCTCCTGTCTAATTCTGCTGCTTTGGGCTTCCCAGTAGCCCTAGTCTCTTGCTTGTTGCTCTAACCACTGAGAAATATAACCTCAGGGCAGCTATGCTTCCAAAACACAAAACTCTCCTTTGTGTGGCTCCATTTCCATTCTGATTTTAATGACTTACTAACATCAGAAGGGTCCTCCTACATAGGACAGAAAGGGGACCAATGTGGCTCAAAAAGTGTACATCCTTTCATCAGAGATCATGAACTTTTTAAAGCCTGCTCTCATTAATGGACCAATTTCTCCTCTTTTCTTCTGGGTTGGGGAACCCATTTCAAGGACCACTCGGCTCAGGGGGGTCTGGAACAGATCAGAACTCTCCCACAGCTTCAGTTAACTAAAGCTTTCCACTTTCAACAGGCTCTTAAGGACAATGAAACAGCCAGATCTTATCTGACCAGACAAGGTGGTTATCACTCCTTATCCCTTATCTCCTATACAAGGAGGCTCACCATGTGCTCTCCTGGGCAGAGGAGAACCTCCTCCTCATATCAACCCAGCACATCTAGGGCATTCTGTAAATGGAAGCAGACATCCTCAGCAGGCACACACTGGACCCGGGGAAATGGATCTTAAACACTACTGTCTTCTACTAAATATGGTTGCATTTTGGTTATCTCAAGGTTGATCTGTTTGCCTCAGACACAAACCATAAGCTCCCTGGTATTTCACCAGGTTTCACTCTTTCAGGGCAGAAGTCCAAGACACCTTCCATACAATCTGGCCTCCAGGTCTCCTTTCCCTTGTAACCTCTAATCTCCAGGGTACTCTGGAAAATCCATCAGGAGACAGCGCCTCATTGGCCCTGCAGACCTTGTTCTCCCTTCTGCTAGCGTTAGTGACCCGGGGCCCACTTCTCCTCCCAGTCAAACCTGATCGTCCCAGCCAGCAACTCATTCTACACCCAGAATCAGGTTGGCTTCTGTCAGATCTGCCCACACTCCCCATAGTTCAGTAAACCAGTTTTCTGTGTTCAAATAGCAAAACTTTATTTGAGCAACTGGAGATGTTGGAACAGTAAGACATCTGCAGACGAACTACCATCATCTACAGTTACAAGCATAGAATAAGTCCAATGGTTTCAGAATCTCTTTCTTGATTCATTTGCCAATTAAAACACACCTATCTCCAGCATTATTCATCCAGCCCCTTTGTACACCTTTACTCTTGTCTCTTACTTTCTGTTTTTAACAGAGGGGCGGGATATAAATACATTTTTTATTATTTATTATTATTCCATGAGATTGCTCTGAGAAAATCCTCCTCCAGACATCTGTGCATCCTTGAGCCAGGCAATTATCTCTTCTTTAAACCACCAGTAATTTTTTGATCCAACACTATACTCCCTATCATTCCTAACAAATCTAATACACATATTATAAACCTCCAAAACATACATATTATAAACCTCCAAAACATATGAGTACTGCAATAACGGATTTAATACATCAGCAAAACATATCTTATTGCACACTTTGCCAGATTCTGACAGCTACATCTAACCACCTGGCAAGTGAAAGGAGATTTTATGTGAGGGCTGATTATTCATACAACTTTGTAAACACTTTTAGCCTCCATTAGAATATATGAGACCATCTGGAACCCTTTTCTTAGATGGGCTTACAGGTCAGCAATTGCCCCCAATTACAATGTCCCCTGTTTTTTCACCCTCATATTAAGAGATTTTTTGAAAGCAACGTTTGTCCTAAGCCCTCCAGTAGTTCATCATTTCCCATCACATCCCAGCCCTTTTGAAGCTACTATTTGAGCCATTAAAATCAGTCCCCCTTGTATTTTCTCCATTACAGTGCTTTTTCTTATACTTATTACCTCAGCAGGAGGGTCTCAGAAATGGCAGCACTGTTTGTGAATCCCTCTTGTTTCAGGTCTGAAACTCAGTCAGGTTTCCTTTGGCTTGATCTGGGCTTTTTGCCCAAAGTCTTGTTTCCACCCCACACAGCCATTCGTTTTACTCTCCCTTTGCCTGCATCCAGCCTGTCCTTTGGAAAAACAATGGTGTAAATTGGATGTCAGGCGGGCTCTTAAAATCTATATTAGATGCACCGGACCTTTTAGGACGTTGGAAGCACTTTTTATCTCTTTTCTCTGGGACAGAAAATTTCTCTGACACGCTGGATTAAGGCTTGTATCTTCATACTCTATAAGTCCCTTGGTATTCCTAAGCCACAACATGACACTGCTCACTTCACCAGGTCAGCATCTACTTCAGCAGCCATCTCAACCAATTCATGATTCTGGTTGTAAATTTTGCAGTCTGAGGTACCGCAGCAAAACTACCATGGATTTCTTTTTCCCACTTCACAATTTCACAGATAGATTTGTTCTTACCATAGATCTTAGAAACCTAAGAACACACTTCTTTTTCTTAATCAAGTCCAGAGCATACACCATCTCACTTAAAGAATGCTCTTTATGGATTTAAGTTGGCTTATCTGGATCACCAGCATCACTACTCTTGTGCTTTGGGTCTATTATTCACTGTGAAGACCTCCTCAGTGCTGCTTGTGCTACCCCATGCTGCTCAAGTTTCTTGTACTACCTCTTCAGTGTTGAATGGCTCCTGTTGATTGGCTCATGCCATTTATCTCTCATATAGGTGAAGGAATCATGCTGACAAAGGGGTCAGCATGATCCTTTTACCAATATGAGAGGCAAATGGCATGAGGCAATCAACAGGAGCCATTCAACACTGAAGAGGTAGTACAAGAAGCTTGAGCAGCTTGGGATAGCACAAGCAGCATGGAGGGGACTTCACGTAAAACTGAATCTGCTTAATTTGGACTCGCATAATACACAGACCACCTGTAATTTGTTGTAAGCTCCTGGATCAGTTCCATCTTCTTTTCTACAGGCCTTTTTCACTCTTATGGGTATTGAAGTGGGTCAAAAAATCTATCTGAGCTAATACTTCTGAAGCTGAATAGTCGAGTGATGGTTACATTGTATTAACTGAAATAACGGGAGTGGTCTGAGGGTTGAGATAGGTAGGCTTTTTTACTCTTGTTTAATTTAGATTGCACAGCAAACAAACAGGTGAAGTTCAGATGAGTTTAGGTTCTACATGGTATGCTTCACTACCTTCTTAGCATCCAGCTGCCATATGGTGACATGCTTAATGAAAAAACATGGTAACACAGTGGTCCCATAGTGGTGTCACGCTGGTCAGACTTTATGATCAGGACTCATAATTAATACCTGAAGTGTTCTTTATGACAGTACAAAACTGAGCAGAGTTAGTGAATGACATCTTGCAATCACATTTGCTCCATTTTCCTTGGGGTTATGTTAAATGCTGTTCTTACTTATTGCCTTTCTGGATTGTAACTTGTATTTTGTATATTCATCTACTCATTGCCCTTGGCATGTCACTTGTATGTCCTTGCCCCAGTGCATGCCTCAGGCAGTGCCTGTTAAGGTGTTCCCATGGATTCTACAGAAGCTGCAACATCATAGTTTGTGAGCCAGTCTGTGTGAGCACTTAATAAGACAGCTATCTTAAGTCAGCATTTGATATTCGTCATACTAAAACAAAAATCTTTTTGACACCTTCCTTGTAAATCTTTCCAAGACCTTTGAGTCTGGCATCTTTTATGATGGATTAATAATAATTGCTTTCTGGTTTTAAGCAGCTGATGCAGTATAATAAATGAATCCTTCCCCACTTCCAAATGGCTATTAAAGCTGGGTCTAAGGTAAAATGATTCCATGTTTTGCTACTTTGCTTTCAGGCTTTTGAAGTGTTTCGCCTTTATGATTTGTGGGGTGGGGGATAGACTGAAACATTGAGTTTTTCATTTGAGTGTTGTCTAGAATAGAAGTAGGCAGCCTAACAGCCAGGGTTTTTTATTTTACATCTCCCATATCCACAGCCATTATAATACCTGAAGTTTGTGGGAGTTGCAGTGAAAATCTAGAGGGCTCCAGATTGTCTGTTGCTGGTCTAGACTGATTGGCACAGCTCTGAAGCACCTCAAACAGCTACCTTTCTCAGTTGTACTTGGAGATGTGAGGATTGAACCTGGGACATTCTGTTCCTTAACTATGGTCCTGTCCCTTAAGCAGGCAGAAGGAACTTGGAAGCCTTGTTACACCAAGGCTGGCTCACCTGTATGGACCTTATCTAACAGCAGCAGCAGCAGATTTCATTCAGCTTCAGATTTTGGTATTGTTAGCTGCCCTCAAATTGGCCTTGACTCATGGTGACCTTGTGGATGAGTCTCTCTGCCCTCAACCTCTCTGCTCAAGTCCTGTAGGCCCATGCCTGTGCCTTTCCTAATAGAGTGTATCCATCTAGCATGTGGTCATCTTCTTTTCTTGCTTCCCTCCAACTTTCCTTGCATCATTGTCTTTTCTAATGATTCATTTTTCCTCATTATGTGTCCAAAATACAAAAGCCTCAATTTGGTCATCTTGGCTTCCAGAGACAGTTCAGGCTTGATCTGTTCTTGAACAACTTGTCCATGATATTCTTAGTACTCTTCTTCAGCACCACATTTCAAAAGAATTGATTTTCTTCCTACAACTTTTTTCACTGTCCAGCTCTCGCATCTATACTTGGTGATAGGAAGTACTGTGGCTTGGACGATCCTCACTTTAGTGTTCAGAGTTATGTCATTAGATTTAATGATCTTATCCAGTTCTTTCATAGCAGCCCTCCCCAATCCTAGTCATTTTCTGATTTCTTGACTTCAGTCTCCATTCTGATTTTATGTTTGAACCAAGGTATGGCAACTCTTTGACTATTTCAGTTTTCTCATTGTCTAGCATGTATTCTTTTAGATCTTCTGTGGTCATTATTATTATTATTTTTTGATGTTCAGCATTAGTCTGACCGTGGCACTTTCCTCCTTGATCTTCTTCAGTGATTGTTCCAGGTCTTGCTTGTTCCTCTAATAGTTGCCTTTTAAAAACCTGGATCTTTTCGCCTGAAGAGAAACAGCTGTGGTTTATTTGATTGCTATATCTGTGATCTTGCATATTTGATTGACTAAATATGCCATAAAGAACAAAATATATATCCATCTCCCTCTAGAATACTGGTGCGTAAAATTCAGCCCTCAAGACTGCAAGTGACCCCATAACTATTGTTCTGATCTGTTGAGCATAATAGCAGATCATAAAATTTTAATGCCCCTTTAAATCTTTTAAATTTATTTTTTGTTTATCTGTTTGCTTTGTTCCTGGAGGCCTCTGGGACCAGGAAGCAGGATCTCCTGGCACCCTTAAAAGTTTCATCATCTGATTGGTCCTGCCATCTTCATGAATGAAACAAACTAGGTAGACTTCCTTGCTTCTGATGATGCACTTTTAAAGGGTTAAGTGTTTTCATAAATGAGTAAATTTTATATCCAAATATGCTGCAGTTCTGGTCCTTAAGGCTTTAACTTTCAAACTAAATGATATAGTTCTTTTCTTATAAAATTTGTGGATTCTAGTATTACTATGCATGTGCTTGTGTAATATAGGATGCAATAGTCTGCAGATTTCTATTAAGTATGAAGTATAAAAGAAAGAAAAAAAGAAAGAAATCCACATTTTGCTGTTTATAACTAAACAAATACATAGATCAACAATGTTTCTTGTATCAAACTGATTCTATTATATTTTAAAATTTCAAAAATTTGTTAGATAATTTTTATATGCTACATTTTGACTAAAGCAATAAAATAAGGTTAGTTTTGATATGAAAACAGTTATTGTATTTATTTCAGTTTTTACCAAAAATTTTGTTTGTTTTGACCCCAAAAAATCCAGATTTTTTTCCCCGTTCTATCTCTGGAAATTTAACATTCCTAATTGGAAGTATCTCATCTCAAGCTTAAGTTCCCTTCAGATCTTTCAATCTTAAATTCATTGCTATTAATGTTACCTCATTCTCCATCTTTGTGATGTAATGGCTTACCTCCACTTCTCTTCCCTCAAGATCTTCACTGCTGGGCCGAGGTGATCTCTGGAAGCGGCAGTGATGGCTTCCCTTCACTTCCCTCTGCCTCCTTCAAGGCCCTTGTTGCTGGGCTGAGGTGGTCTCTGGCAGTGGTGGTGGTGATGATTTCCCTTCCCTTCCTTCCATCTCCCTCAAGGCCTTCACTGCTGGACCAAGGTGGCCTGGTGGCAGCAGCAATGGTGGTGATGGCTTCCCTTCACTTCCCTCTGCCTGCCTTAAGGCCTTTGCCAGGCTGAGGGAGTCTCTGTGAGTAGTGGTGGTGATGGCCTCCCTCCTTCTCCCTCAAGGTCCTTGCTGATGGGCCAAGGTGATCTTTGGAGACAGTGGTGGTGGTAGCTTCCCTCCACTTCCCTTCCTTGGGATGTTCTGAGGATGAAGGATTGGAGCAGAAAGAAAGGGGAGAGCGGTAGAAGGAGGAAACCTGAGGTGGGTGATAAAAAGCTGCTGGGCAGCAACAGTAATACTGAGTGACACTAGTGGGAGGATCTTTTAAAGAAAATAGCAGTTACATCACAACTAACACAAACTAGCACGCATAGGGGCAATGGTGAACACCCTTGCAAGAACCCTTCACCCAGAAACACTAGGCTAGGATGAAACAATCCAAAATGAAAAAAGGCAGGAGCAGGACACAAACAAAGAGATAAAATGTCAGAACAGAGGCCAATTACAAATAGAGATGTAGGAAAGGGCACAACTGATCACAATAAGATGAGAAGCTATGCAGCAGACATGTTCAAAAATGAAAAAAGGTCAAAAACTATGCTACACATATTATAGGTACATGGAATGTGAGAAGCATGTGTCAAGGGAAGTGAGACATGGTAAAAAAGGAAATGGAATGGATAAATATAGGAAAACTAGGAATAAGTGAGCTAAAATGATCAGGAATGGGACATTTTGAGTCTGGTAACTGCACGATGTTGTATTCAGGAAATAAAAAGACGAGAAGAAATGGAGTAGCATTAATAGTGAGTTCATTAATAGTGAGGAAGACATACCAAAACAAGTCAAAGGATAAAACATAAAGTCTGACCGAATCATGTCAGTAAGGCTTCAGGGGAAGCCAATAAACATCATCATAATCCAAGTATATATGCAAACCACAGAGGCAGAAGAAGAACAAATAGAGCGATTCTATGATGAGTCCAGGATGAAACTGGCAACACATCAAAACAAAAATTCATGTTATTCATAGATGACTGTAATACTAAAGTGCAGGATCAAAACCAGTAAGGAAATATGGACTCAGGTAAAGAAACAAAGCAGGAGAGTGAGTGATAGAGTTTTGTGAGGCCAACAATCTATTAATCGCAAATACCTTCTTCATACAACTAAAGAGGAGACTGTAAACATGGATGTCACCAGGCAGCCAATACAAAAAAAAAAAAATACTGTAGATTACGTAATAGGTAACAGAAGATGGAAAAGCTCTATTCTCACGACAAAATTGAAATCAAGTGCAGACTGTGGCACAGAACATGAACTACTAATATAAAAAATCAGAATAAAGATGAAGAAGAAAACAAAATCAGTCATTATACCAAAATATGATATAAACATCCCATCAGAATTTAAAGAAAATGTGAGAAACAGATTTGCACCATGAAACTTAATTGACCAGGAATGAAAAGAAGCAAGAGACATAGTCAAGGAGGAAGCCAGAAAGATGCTATTTGTGGCCATAAAGAAAGAGAAAAAACAATGGATGATAGATGAAACATTTCAAGCACTAAAGACGGGAAGCAAAAAAAGGGAGCAAAATCAGAACCATGAATGCAGCTGTTCAGCTGTTAGTGTACAAGGATAAAAAGAATTACTAAAACAATCAATACAAAGAAATAGAAGGCAACAACATAGAAAGAAGGACAAATATCCCTTCCACAAGAGCCATGAATCTAAAAATCTAAACCTAGAGTAGGAATGCTCTATGATCAGAAGAGGGACATAATACACAACCACAATGAAATAAAAAGATGATGGAAGCAATACACAGTAGAGCTGTATGAATGAATGACACATATGAAGCTGAACCCCAAATTTTGGTGATGCTGGAAGCAGCTTCATTTTTTTTAAATATACCGCTTCATATCACGCTATGGGATGTCTAAGCGGTTTACAACTGTAAGCTCATTGCCCCCCAACAGTTGGGTATTAATTTTAGCGACCTCGGAAGGATGCAGGCCTGAGTCTAGCCTGAGCCCTGGCTAGTATTGAACTTGCAACCTTGTGGTCTGTGAGTGAGTGGCTGCAGTACAGTCATTTAACCACTGTGCCACAAATCACCAGGAACAGATGACATACCATTAGAACTGTCACAATTCACAGAAACAGAATTAACTTTAGTCCTAATTAAAATCTGTTAACAAATTTGGAAAACAAAACAGTGGCCCACAGATTGGAAGCAATCAATATACATTCCCATCCACCAAAGTAGAGACAAAAAAATATTGTAGTAATTACAGGACCATTGCAGTAGTTTCCCATGCAAGCAAAGTCATGCTCAAAATTTTGCAGCAAAGATTCCTTCTATATATGGAGAGAGAAATCCGAGAGGAACAAGATGGCTTCAGAAAAGGAAGGTGTACTAGGGATCATGTTGCAAACATACAATGGATAATAGAGCTTAATTGATTACAGCAAAGCCATTGACTACATAGATAATGAAAAGCTATGGAATACTTTTAAAGGAATAGGAATGCCACTATATCTGATTGTCCTGATGCAAAACTTGTAATCAGGACAAGAAGCTAGCCAGTAGAACAGAATCTGGAGATAAATAATGATTCCCAATCGACAAAGGGCAAGGCTGCATTCTGTCACCCTATTTATTTAATTTTTATGCAGAAAATGTCATATACAGAGCAGGCTGCTTAGACTCAGAGGAAGGAGGAGTGAAGATCAGAGGAAGGAACATCAACAACCTAAGATATGCAGATGACACCATACTGGTAGCAGAATATAACAAAGACATGAACACATATTAAAGAAAGTCAAAGAAGAAAGTGCTGAAATGGGTTTAATGTTGAACATTAAGAAAACAAAAAAATGAGCACAAGATTTACATGAAATTATCCTAGATGATGAGGAAGTTGAAATAGTCAAAGATTTCCCATACCTTGGATCAAACATTGATCAGAATGAAGACTACAGTGAAGAAATCAGAAGAGGACTAGGATTGGGAAGAACAGTTTTGAAAGAATTAGATAAGATTCTAAAGTTCAAAGTTATGACCCTGAACACCAAAGTTAGGCTTGTCCAAGCCATAGTATTCCCAGTCACCATGTACAGATGTGAGAGCTGGACGGTTAAGAAAATGGATAGAAAGAAAACCATCTCATTTGAGATGTGGAAAAGAGTGCTGAGGATACCATAGACAGACAAAAAGACAAATGATCTGGTCTTAAACCAGATCAAGCCTGACCTCTCGCTGGAAGCCAAGATGACTAAACTGAGACTATCATAGTTTGGCCACATCATGAAAAGGCATGACTCATTAAAAAAAATAATGCTAAGAAAGTTGGAAAGCAGTAGGAGATGAAGACCGCATGCCAGATGGTTAGACTCAATCAGGGAGGTCATAGGCCTGAATCTGCAGGACCTGAGCAGAGCTCTGAGAATAGACTTGGAGATGTCTCATTAACAGGGTGGCCATGTGTTGAGGCCAATTTGAGGGCAGTTAACAATAACTGTTGGAAGTATAGATAACAATTCTCTGGAAGAAAACAAATGTCCACCTGACTATTTCAGTTTCCCTCTTGTTACCATAAATTCTGTGATCAAGTGGTCAGCAGATGGGATGGGGGAGCATTAGTTAGCTGATTTGAGGGGAATGGCTGGGTCTTATCCCTGTTGCCCAGCTGGTGACACAGGAAGGGCAAGAGTACCTTGTTTAAAATAGTGCCAGATGTTTGACTTGTGCTGGGATGCAACATCAGTTGAAGGGAAAAGATTGCTCTCTGTGTATACAGGCTTTCCCTTGCAGGCAGCTGTATGAAAGATTTGTGTTTGTTTTGCCTCTGTAAAACCGGAAACAGGATTGTTACTTGGCCCAAAGAGTGCTTGTCTTCACTGTTTTGATATTGTGTTGTCTGCACCACATTGGCTTTCCAGCTATAAATATGAAACTCTTATTTCTGTACATTTGAAAACCTAACAGATTTGAGTATTTTATTTATATCATATATTATATTTGAGGCTTTAATCTGTTGTTTCCTATAAAAAATGAGTTGACCACCAATAAGGAGTTATAATGATTTTCTGTCAGTGAAGCCAAGGGAAATTACATGATATTTTCTACAGTTTATTAATTATTGCTTTCACTTTCAATTATTTGTGTAGATCATTTTGTTGCTGGACCAAAACATAAAAATCAATATGTACATGTAAGGTAGCTCTAGACTTGTTAGACTGTGTTGGTTGCCTAGTAATGATTAGGCACACCTATTAACAGCAATAAAATGTCATTAATACTTAACTTTAACAAATGAAAGAACAGTGTCAATATTAGCTTTTTTTGACTTGTAATAAGACATAAGAGAGTCAACATGGTGTAGTGGTTGGAGTATTGGACTACGTGGGTTTGAATACCTACTTAGCCATGGAAACTCACTGGGTGACCTTGGGCAAATCACAGTCTCTCAGCCTCAGAGGAAAGCAAATGCAGACCCCTCTTAACAAACCTTGCCAAGGAAAGATTACTCTTAAAGTTGACATACATAAAAAATGACTGGAAGGTACACCACAACAACACATCCATTGCATTCATCTGATTTACCAAGCTTTTAACTCTATCAAAAAAGAGAGATGATTAATTTGGTATGACTTGTTTTTGAGAAAACCACATAATACACCATCATGCATTTGAGAATGCAATAATAAGCCATCGTGCCAGATAAACTAATTCCTTGATGTGCTTAAACATGTATTTTATAATCTTAATTTCTATTGGTTAGTCAATTGAAAAATATTACTCGCTCTCAGAGGAGTGTATCTCATCTCTCCCATCTCCAAAATTACATTATTTCAGGGATTTGTTCTATAAAATTTGAAAAAGTTTCTGTTCTTGTCTCCTTAGGTATCAAGTGTTTTCTAGAGAGGTGTCAGTCATACAGTTAAGGGAAATATATATTTTTTTCCTTTAGGGCAAACAAAGTGAAAACCTTTAAAAAGATTTGATCATTGTGGGTCCTTTTGGAAGTAAAATGTTACTGCTTTAAAAACAAAATGTCACTACTCTGCTTTTAATTGATAAACAGGTTCAGAAAGGGAAATTTGTTAGGCTTATATTCCCAGGATTTTGGAACAGCTGTAAGCAAAATACCATTTTCCATGAAAGCTTTGCATGAAAAACGGTTGCCCTCATAGCATTTTAGAATATTGACTAAAAAGAGTGGTTTTTCTGGGAGAAGTTGACACCTTCGTGGAAGGAAACATCTGAGGACTTGAAAGAATAGTAGACAGGTACCCTATTAGGGGTTTCTGCCATAAGAACTTTCCTTTCTGAGACTCTTAGTCCAGTAGTTCTCACACTTTCTACTCCTGTGACTCCCCCCCCCCCATTTTACATCTAGATGCAGACATTGCCTCCCCTCCTGCTCAACATGGTATATTGCCTTGAATGTGTGTGTAAGATAAGAAGGTATGAGGGAGAAGCAAGCAAGAAAAATATGCAACTGAGCTTGTGTGTACACACACGTGAGCGAGATAGAGAGAAGCTTGTGTGTGTCACAAACAAAGAAATAAAGGAACCCTGTGTAGCACCTTTTGAAACGGAAAGAAATTCCACGGTGAGGGGGTCAGTATTAGTGTGAATGAATCCCTGCGATAATTAGCATGTGAAAGAAAAAGAGTGAAAGAAACAGTGTGAAGGGAGTGTGAGAGAGAATGAATGAATATCTGAGAGCCCTGGGGGGGGGGCAGAGAAATGGAGCTGCTTGGAAGCTGGTTCTGATGGGCCCCGCAATTTTCTGTCACCCCTGATGCCTCCCAACAGCTGCCAAAAGGATTCTTCATCTCTCCTTGGCCCCCATCCAGCCCATCTTGTCAAGAGCCTCCACTGTGAGTGTGGAGTACCCAGCTGGCTGGACAGCCAGGAGGGCAGAGGTGGCAGCATAGGGCAGCAGTGAGCCCTCGCACACCCTCTGCTCCAGAAGCTTGCTGGAAATGAAGCACTGCTTCTCCTCAACAGGCCAGTCTGACATGCCATTCAGTCGGGAGCAGAGCCACTATCTCCGAGGGGGCCCAGCCAAATCCAGCTGATGGTGGCAGCCCCAAGCGAGAGGCACGGCCAGTCTTCACCCCCACTGGGAGCCATCGCAGATGCTGGCTCGTCTTCAGCTGCCATGTGGCTAGGGTGCACTGGCCTCAGCAGGCACACCGATTGAGACTGCAGCAGTGTCTCATCCCGAGAATCAGGACAGTGATGGGACAGGTGGGAGAAGAAGAAGAAGTGGCGGCTTGGGATGCCCCCCACCCAGAGGCCATGAGTGAGTGAGCTCCTCCTCCTCCTCTGCTTGGATTGTTGCCAGTAAGCGGGATATAAATTATTATTATTATTATGCTCCAAGTGCCTTCCTCATCTTTCTCTTCCCCTCCAGCAGAGGAGGAAGTTTGAGAGGAGGAGGAGTGGGGGGACCAGGGCCTTCTAGTTTCGTGCCCCCACCCTGGAGCAACTCTCCCCCTGGAGGTCCTGGCCCACAGCTTGAGAACCACTGTCTTAGTCCAGATCCAGTGATGGGGCATCCACTATGCAAAGTGTACCGCCAGCAACAAAGTTAGAGTAAAAATTACAGACACCTCTTCAGATAATGGCTTCATCCTGTAACTCAGTGGTCCCCAACCCCCGGTCCGCGGCCCGGTACCGGTCCGCAGAACAAATGGTACCGGGCCGCCCTTCTGTGCAGCCAAAACCCATTAAGTTAAAAAAAATATTGCAAGGCTTATTGCAAAGCTTGAGGTTCTTCAAACCTCAAGCCTAAGGCAAACTGAAACTCCTCCTAAGGCAAACTGGCCTGAAACCCAAGAAGCTCTAGATTTGTTGGGGCATCGTGCCCCCTTCTCTGAGGGGACAATATCTTATGGAGGCGAGATGCTCTCCTTCTCCCCTTGGCTGTGTTCTTGAAACCCTGGGAAGGGGCCAGGAGTGAGGGGGAAATGGAGTCCCGCTGTTCTCCGCTGGTCCCAGCTTTCTTTGAAACAGGGTCTGGACAAGGAGAGCCATGGCCCAAACACCGTAAGGCAGCAGCCCCCTCAGTCCTGGAGGGGCTAATGGAACAACAAAAGCCCGCCAGAAAGAAAAGGGCACCACAAAGGCGCAAAGGCAAGCGCACCTGCAGCCAAGGCTTGGCGCGCCCTTGGAGAGGAGCTGGTA
>CM034713.1:1747785-1768109 GCA_020142125.1 Phrynosoma platyrhinos
ATTTTGGGGAAGAAAAAGTGTGTCTTATATGGCGAAAAATATGGTATATCCCAGACTCTGTATTTTAACTGGAAAAGTTGTTGGTCATCTTATACGCCCAGTTGTCTTATATGCCGGAAAATACGGTAATGGTCCTCTCTTTCTGCAGTGGTAGGATTGCTTATTCCTGTGAGGCAAGAGGCTATTCTAATTACAGGCTTTTGCTGAGGAGCCAGACTAAATATACTCAACAGCTACTGGGCAGCAGAAATAGTGGAGGGTGTGTGTGACATGGGCAGAGGGTCTCTCAAAGACAACCACAATTGCAACATAGGGAGGCATGGTAAACTCTTTTTGAATTCTTTTACTATGAAAACCATGAAAAGGGCCTCACAGTGCCCCATCCCTGCAGTGCCATTAATGAGACAGTCAAAAATAAAATGCTGGAAGATGAGATTCTCAGGTTTGATGGCACTCAACCAGCCATTGGGATACAGCAGAGGACAAATATGAGTAGTGCTTGGCTAATAACACAACTGAACTCAAACTGAAAAGAGATCAACTATTGACGTATTCAGAGATGAAAGAAAAGTCTGAAGCTGCACAACCCTTATTATAGGAACATGGAATGTAAGAAGCATGAATCCAGAAGTTAGCCATATTAAAACAAGAAATAGAACTGGACATTTTGGGTCAGATAATTGCATGTGTTTGTATATCTGTGCATTTCATTTTTTTCTGCCCAAGTGTAGTATCTTGCATTTCTCTCAGTTGAAATTCATTTTATTAGTTTTGCCCCAACTGTCTAATCTGTTAAGGTCATTTTGAATTCTGATCCTGTCTTCTAAGATACCCCTCCTGATTTGGTGCCATTGCAAATTTGATAAACAGCCCCTCTATTTCACCATCTAAGTCAGAAGTAGGCAACCTTTTTGAGCTGGGGGCCGGGTTGCTGTCTCTCAGACAATTGGGGGGACTGAAGCACCATAAATAAATAAATAAATAAATAAATAAATAAATAAAATAAAAAAATATTTAAAAATATGCATGTACACTCTCTCAGCCCCAGAAAAGCCATGACAAGACCCCTGTGCAGATTTTGCCAAGAAAACCCCAAGAACAAGTAATAACGACAGTAATCAATATCATCATGGCGGGGGGCAGCGGGAGGCAGCAGGCGGCGGTAGGACTGACCTGGAGCCGGTCCAAAGGCCTCGGGGGGCCGCATCTGGCCCCCGGGCCTTAGGTTGTTTACCCCTGATCTAAGTCATTGATAAAGATATTGAATAGCAGTGGGCCCAGGACAGAACTCTGTGGCGCCCTGTTAATCACTTGTCTCCAGAATGAAGAGGAGCCATTGCTGAGCACTCTGCATTTGATCTGTCAATCAGCTACAGATCTACCTAACAGTAGCATTGTCTATTATCTACACATTATGCTACCTTTTTTGCAAGAATATCATGGGGGACCTTTTCAAAGCCTTACTGAAATAAAGATACACTACATCCACAGAATTCTCTTCATCTACCAAGTTTGTAACTCTATTAAAAAGAGAGAAAATTAATCTGACATTAGTTGTTTTCATAAAACCAATGTTGACTTTTAGTGGTCATGGCCTTCCTCTCTAAATGCTTACAAACTCTGTTTCATGATCTGCTCTAGAATCTTTCCCAGTATTGATGTCAGGATGACTGGAGGATAATTATTTGGGTTCTCTTTTCCTTTCCTTTTGAAGATGGGGACATTATTTGCCCTTCTTCCATCTGCCTGCTGACCAATATAGAAATCAAACAGCCTACACAATAGGAACATGAAGAAGTTCCATTTTCTCTGCAAAAACAAGAGAAGATTGTGGCACAGACCATGAAATGCTAATATCAAAATTTAGATTACAGATAAAGAAGAACACTAAACCAACCATCATGCCAAAATACAACCTGAAGAACATCCCATTCAATTTAAAGATAATGTTAAAAAAAACAGACTTGCAATATTAAGCCCAATAGTGGAATTTTTTTTGGGACCAGAAGAACTCTGTACTGAGGCCAGGGGCATTGTTAGGGAGGAATGCAAAAAGACACTGCCTGCAGCAGAAAAGAGAAGGAGAAGCATCACTGAGTGACAGAGGAAAATAAGGTCAAATGAGAAGCAGTAGGGAAATCAATGACAGAATGAAGGTCAAAACCCTGAGTGCAACAGTTCAGTGACTTGTGCGCACAGACAGAAACTACTGTCATAAACAATGCAGAGAAATAGAAGATGACAATTAAAAAAGGAAGAACGAGATCTGTTCCACAAGATCTAAGAAATGGATGGGGAATGTATACCAAGACTGTGGATGCAAGGTACAGATTACATGACCAAGTACAAATAAAAAAGATAGAAACAATACACCAGAGAGCTATATAAAAAAGAGCATTTGGGAGAAACAAATCACCAGTAACAGATGGCATACCAATAGAACTGCTTCAGTCTACAGTGAGCATTTCAGTTCTACCTAATCCATCTACACATGGAAAACAAGACAATGTCCCACATGTTGAAAATGCTCAATATACATTCCAGTCACCAAGAAAGGAGGCATCAGGGATTGCAGTAACCACAGGATAATTGCATTAGTTCCCTTTGTAAGCTAAGTGATGCTCAAAATTTTACAGCAAAGACTTTTACTATATATGGAGGGCAAAATGCCAAATGTCCAAGCTGGGTTCAGAAAAAAAGGCACTAGGAATCATATTGCAAACATGCTGGATAAGTGCATCAGAGAATTTCAAAAGAAAATCAGACTGTGCTTTATAGACTGTAGCAGAGCCTTTGATTGTGTAGATCATGAAAAACTATACATCATAGAATTATAGCGTTGGAAGATACCACAAGGGCCATCCAATCTAAAACTCTGCCATGCAGGATCACCCCTAAAGAAATGGGTGTATTACAATATTTGATTACAGTAATGCATAGCCTGTACTCAAAGCAAGAGAAGAGAAGAATGCTTTCCAGATGACAAGGGGGTCAGGCAAAGCTGCATTTTATCATTCTATCTGTTTAACTTGTACACTGAATATATCATATGCAAAGCTGGATTAGACTCTGAAGGAGGTGTGAAAACTGGAGGAAGGATGGGAGAAAGGCAGAATATAAATCCATGAAATAAATGAAACAAATAAATAAGGAACATTAACAATTTAAGATTCAGATAATGCAGGAAATAGCAAAGATTTGGAACAACTACTGAAGACAGTCAGGGAAGAAGGTGGAAAGGCAGGTTTGCAGCTGAACATTAAGGAAACAAAAATAATGATCACATAGTTTTTACATAACTTTACAGCAGATGATGAAGTCATTGAAACAGTTCTATATTTCCTATACCTTGGCTCAATCATTAAGCAGAATGGAGATCTCAGTCACAAAATCAGAAGAAGTCTCGGACTTGGAATTTCGGGGCAGCTATGAAGAAATTACACAAGACCATCAATTGCAAAGACATGCCATTTTATACCGAAGTCAGGATTGTCCATGCCATATTTTTCCAATCTCTATGTATGGTTGTGAAAGCTGGACAGTGAAGAAAGATAATAGGAAGGAAATCTGTGCATTTGAGATGTGGTGCTGTGATGCATGACAGGTGTTGGACTGGATGGCCCTTATGCTCTCTTCCAAGTCTAGGATTCTATGATAAGAAGAAAGGCAATTATGGCATCAAGTTGACCTGGTGCCACCCTACACATGTCATGGAACCTGTGTCTCTTCCAGATGTTCTGCACTTCAACTCCCAGAAGCCCCAGCTAGGCAATAAGAGGTGGTGGAAGTGGTAGTCCAACACATGTTGGCTCATCATTCAAAAGCTCTACATTCTGAATCCATAGGTTCTTAATTCAAATGAAAATGGATAACTTGATTATTAGGTGATTTTAAGAGTCCTTTCAAAACCGAGACTACAATTATATACTCATTTACCTCAGAGTAGGCTCCCTTGATTTGCATGAGAGTGAGGTCTGATTTTGTACATATAGGATTGTGCTCTAAGAGTAGGCAGCCCAAGTGGCTTCATGTGGGGGGTGTACTTTGAGGTAGCCTCTTATTCACACTGCTGAGGAGTTTGATGGTAATCCCTGTTGAATTTACACCTTCTCAGACACCTTAAAGACACTTTTGAGCAGCATCCTGCTTGTATCTCACAGAGTGATGTGAATGGCCTCATGCATTTGTCCCTAGGTAGGTATGTATGTATCTAAATTTATATCCTACCTCTTCAGCTCCAAAAATAGCACTCAAGACAGGTAACAGTAATAAAATTCACAACGAAATAAGTACCATATTGGTTAGAAAAGAAAGACGATAGAACTTTGATTATGGTAACTGTGCTGGCTACTTTTTTCTTGTCTGCAACCAGTTGCAGGGACAAACTGGTATGCATTATGTGTGTTGTGTGCCTGCAAGTAGTTTCTGACTTAAGGTGAACCTATCATGGAGTTTTCTGGGCAAGAACTGTTCAGAGGAGGTTTTGCCATTGCCTTCCCCTGAGGCTGGGAGAGTGTAACCAGTAGGTTTCATGGCCCAGTGAGAATCAAACCCTGTGAATGCTGTGTGGTAAAATTAAGCCATGCTGGGGAAAGTTAACAATCAGAAAAGATTCATGTGGTGCACAGTGTCTTAAAGTTTATTGGTAAGCATGTCATGATAAATCTCCTGTTCCTTCGGCATAAGCATTTCCAAGTGACACTGCTCCATCCCGTGAGGATTTCCCCATCATGTCCCACTTTGCCTTGCTTGGTGAGTTCTGGATGGACCTAACTCTGTAGGTCTATGCAGCAATAGGTTGTTTGCTGTTAAAGGTCGAGAATTGTATCTCTCATGCCATTGCAAGGACATCTTGGCTTATAACATGATGGTGTGAGATAAAGTAGGCATTTTGTTCTGGCTCTTTCTTGAGAGGAAGTGACCTGCTTTTAAAAGCCAGTGCAGCTCGGTGTTCCCATAATTGGAGAATACATTTGACTGAGAGGAGGAGGAAGGTGCTTCATCTTTTGAAAATGGGTCTTCTATTGGTCTGATGGCCTTCAGTGTGTGTATGTTGTGTCAGTTTCACTGCAAAGTATATTACTTCCTTCCTCTTCTTATTAATACTGTGGCTTTTAAAACCATGACACCATTGTCTCCTCTCATAAAGACTGTTCTTTGGGAACAAGGTGCTCATTAATGGAATAGGCAATAGCATTAGAAAGTGAATACTGTTTAGCATTAATGCTGCCCATAGGTCATTCATGTCTGTAATTACTAGGTATCTAAATAATACAGCATATCTTTGGGCTCCTGAGCAACTTCTGTTTTAAGTGCTTTGTCATTATGTTTTGCTTGTTGTCCATTAACTTTTAAATTTAATACATTTCTGGAGTATACATGACTTGTAGTTTTATTTTTTAAAACTCTGTTAATTTACTTCTACTGTTGGGTTTTTTTTAAGACAGGTGAAAAGGGCACGATGCAATATGCTCTGTAACTTGAATTCTGATCCGTTTCCATCCCTCCTCCCAAGTTTTTGAGATTGGATAACTCCATTCTTGAACTTGGGAATCCGAACAACAGATGGTGCTGTTACAAATTAAAAGAATTTAAAGCAAGATCCATCAGCTGCCAACATGAAACACTATTTTTTTCTGAAGGGAAGGAGCTCATTATCAAGAGTATTTAAGCAAAGTAGGTATTTAATCTTCCTTAATCATTTGCATTCTTGAGAAGAAGGATACCAGTGGCATCTGTCATGCCAGGCCAAGCCCTGTGAATATGCTTGCTTGTAATTACTTCACAGAATCTATTTTAATTCTGTTCACGCTGAGTACAATCAAAACTGAAGTCCAAAAGTGAGAAATGTTTCCACAGGCATCTTGTTTATAATTAATTTGATTTTTTCTATCTTATTCTTTCAATTCAGGAAGACAAATAATGTTTGTTATGGCCTTTATATGTGTCTGTGTTTAGGTTTTATTGTTGTTGTTTACATTAGGGTCCCCTCTCCACCACCACTCTTAAAAATTTAAGTGCAAATCCAGAACTCAATGTCTCTTTGGTAAATACTAATATGTTAACCAGGATTCATGTCAAGCAGTTCCCATGTTACCCATTTGACACCATTAGCCAAACTGAAATGGTTTTGGTGGTGCTATAGAAAATTCATGTGTGTGTGGTGCTCAGCATTCACTTGGCAATGTATTTTTCTTCACTTTCTTCACCCAGTGAGACAGTGAGTCTTGCAAGAATTAAATTGAGGTTCTGATTAAAAGGAGGTTGATACAATGAAGACCCCCTTGAACTCTTTATTTTTCTCCATAATACAGAAAAGTTAAGGGAATGGAGTCCTGCACATCGAAGAGAAAACATGCAAGGAGGGTTTTGTAGACCTTTTTCCCAATTTGTGGAGAGGGGTGGGCTTAGGTTTCAAACATGCACCAAAATGGTCTCAATCGGGTTAGGCAACCTTTCCCCTTTAAGGGCTGAGGGACTTCAGCTCCCAGAAGCCTCAGCCATGTTGGCCAATAGTCCCATGTTGGCCAATAGCTCCTGGGATTCTGGGAGCTGAAGTCCCTCGGCCCTTAAAGGGGAAAGGTTGCCTACCCCTGGTCTCAATCATACTCTTGGTACAGGTAGAATATTCCTTATCCAAAATACTTGGGACCAGAAGTGTTTCGGATTTTGGATTTTTCCTAATGTTTGCATATACATAATGAAATAACTTGGAGATGGGACCAAAGTCTAAATAGGTTGTTTTATTTTTAGGAGTGAGCCCATAATACTCCCATTTCCTGTTCTCTCTCTTTGTGAGGGTCAAACAACACAGCCTATTTGGGCTGCTTGCTGTGAACATAGTGGCTTTGCTTTGGTTCTGTTCTTCTGTGCCATTTCCTTGCTTCTTTTTTGACCCCATTTGCTTGCACCACCCCGACTCTTGTTGGGTATATAGTCAAGTGATGTTGTCAGTGACATCATATAATGACATCACATGTTCCTGTAAACAGAATCATTTGAGTCACCCCAATTAATTGGATGCAGAATCAGAGTGGGCAGATGAAGGCAGATGAGTGGGCAATGATTGTCAAGGCAAAGCAGTGGCAGATTGAGAGAGAAGAGGCTGTTAAGCAGCAGCAAAACAACACAAATTATCAACATCTTTCTTCCCCCAGCAATCTGTTTAGCTGGACTGAATATGCTATTTTTGAAACATTATTAGAATTGCCAAAGAAACTGCACAGTGCAGAATGTTCAGTGTAGCCTTGGCCCTTTTGCCTGAGTCGGAGTTGGGGGAAGAAAATCTAGCATGTATATTCATCAGATCAAGAAAGTACCAGGTGCAGGGTTAGGTTGGACTGTAACAAACATTATCAAACATTTGTTGTTGATGGTGGCAATCTGTGTTCAATATTTGCAGCATGCTGTGACAATATCAAGAGGCTCACCAGTGCCCTGTATTACAGGTCCTATGCTTCTGTTCTGCTACTTCACTTGTATGGGAAAAGCACTGTAGCTTTGTTGGCAAGCCAAGTATGGTTTGTTGTTGATGACATAAACAGAATGTGTGGATCTCAGAGGTTGGATTATGTGCTACATTAGAAGTGTGGGTTGAAAGTGGTACTTATGGTTCAGTGCTTGATCCTGTAGATTGAACACCCTTTTCCTTTTGTGAGAAGACTGAGGCAAAGAAGATGTTGAGTAGTTCTGCCTTTTCTCTGTCCCCTGTTAACATTTTTCCATTTCTCCACACAGCAGCCCTACCATTTCCTTTTTACTTTTTCTATGGACATAACCAAAACACCCCCCTCTTTTTTTTTACTGTTTGTAACCTCTCTAGAAAGCCTAAGCTCATTCCATGCCTTAGCTTTTCTGA
Source organism: Phrynosoma platyrhinos (assembly GCA_020142125.1). Classification (NCBI taxonomy): domain Eukaryota; kingdom Metazoa; phylum Chordata; class Lepidosauria; order Squamata; family Phrynosomatidae; genus Phrynosoma; species Phrynosoma platyrhinos. The sequence continues at coordinate 1,755,644 of CM034713.1, forward strand.
TTTTCTCCCTGCACAAGCTGGCTGGCTTGTTGGAATTCTTCTTTTGAGAATTTAAGAAGACTGTGCAGAAAGCAACAGAATTGGCAATTGAACTGAGATACAGAGAACAATGTGTTAAATTTAGAGGCTGCCAGAAATAAAAAATGAAGACTTATACGGAAGAATAGTAGCAACGTTAGCAGAATATATAGGATATACCGACAGTAAAATGAAAATGGAAATAGATAAGATATTTAAGGTAATTTCGAGCTATGCAAGAGAAAGAATGGCAAGAGACATAATACAATGTTTAACAAGATCATGAACAAGAGATCTGATTATTCAAAAAAGCTATAAGTCAAAACTATGGATTGAAAATAATGAAATTAAAGTATCTAAGGACATACCTCCTGCGATTATGATAGAAAGGCATAAATATAATTTTTCAACCCAAATTTTGGAGAAAAAGAAAATAGATTATAGATGGGAAAGAATAGAGGGACTATCCTTTCTGTGGAGCTAGAAAAGATTCAAAATTGATACTTTGGAAAAAGCAAAAGAAATAGAAAAGAGATTAATGAGAAAAGAAAGAAAAGAAAGGGAAAACCAGGAAGAAAAAGCAGGGCCCACTCAGCTAACACACTTTAGGGCATATCAAAAGAAAAAAGACCAAGAACATGATGAAATAATCAGAATAGAAAGAGAAATAGAAGAAGAAGAATCTGTAGAAAGACAAGCAAAGATAACGAAGCAATTGGAAGTCAATCAAGACTCAGAACAAGAACCTGAAGAAGAAAGTGAAGGGGAAACAGAGGAGGAAGAAGAAAAAAGACATGATAGTAAAAACAACACAAACACCAGAGAATATTGAAAAAGAATTTAATAAATTACACATAGAAATAAAGAGAAAACAAAAAACAAAATAAAAATAAAAGTGATGGAAGGGGTAGAACATAAGAAAATAAAAACAGTCTCAAACCAGACAAAGCCAATGTAAAGGAAAGTAAGAGGAAAAGAAAGTATAAATAACAAGAGATAAATATTGAATCATCATGATGACAATCAAAATAGTATCGTGGAACCTGAAAGGATTGAATTCTAAGTATAAAAGAAATGTGGTCTTCCATTATTTAGAGAAAAATAAGAACGATGTCATCTCTTTACAAGAAACAAAAATAAAAGAAAGATACTAAATATTTAAGGAACCCCAAGCTAGGAAACTGTTACACTTCAGCAATGGAAAAAAAGAAAAAGAAAGGTGTGGAAATATATATAAATAAAAAATATAACTCAAAAGAGATCTTCAAAGACATCGAGGGCTCATATATAGCTTTAGAAGTAAAAAAATGAAAGAATTAAAGATTCTAGTTTTAGGGATTTATGCACCTTTTGAGAAAAGAGGATTTTTTTTTTGATAAAATTGCAGAGGAATTACACAAGTTTGAATATGACAACATACTTATAATGGGAGACTTTAATGCTGTAATAGACCTAAAATTAGACAGAAAATCAAATAGAGAAAAATAATCAGAAAAAAATCAAGGAAAATTCTTAGATCTTTTTTAACTTAATGCAAGAAAAGGGTATGAAAGATATATGGAGAGTTAAATATGGACAAGCAAAGGGTTACACATTTTTATCAGAGGTTCATGACTCAGTGTCAAAAATAGATATGTTTATAACAACAAAAATACTCCAACTGAAGACTCAAAAAATGGAAATTCTATCTAAGATCTTATTGGATTATTAGCCTATTGTATTAGAGATAAAAGAAAGAAAAACCTAATTTAACTGGAGATTAAGAGAATATCTATTGAAAAATGAAGAGATTGTTAAAAGATTTTAAAAAAAAAACCTTAAATATTACTATAAAGAAAATATAATGGAAGAGATAGCACAAAAGACAATATGGGATGCTGGAAAGGCGGTAGCTAGATGCCTTTTAATAAAATATAATATAGAAGAAAAGAGAAAATAAAACAAAGAAAATAGGATATTAAAAGAAATATAAGCTAAGAAACAAAATGGAATAATGGAAGAAATGTAAAATTAAAATATGAAATACAAATTTTGGAAAAACAACTGAAGGCATTAACAATAAAAGATATGGAGAAAAACTACAAAGTATAAAACAAAAACATTTTGAAATGGGAAACAAACAGTAAAATTTTAGCTAATAAGATAAGGAAATAAATAAATAAAAATTATCATGGACACAAGAGAAGGAGAAAAATATATACAGATCAAAAAAGGATTTAAAAATCTTTCAAAAATATTTTGAAACATTGTATAAGAATACAGATACTGATTAAACTGACAAAAAAATTCAGAAATATTTAAATCAGCAAAAAAAGTACTGACTGAAACACAGAAAGAAGAATTAAATAAAATGATCACAGAGAAAGGAGTATCAGAAGCAATAAAAAGAATGAAATTAGGAAAAGCTCCTGGACCAGACGGTTTCTCATCCATATTTCATTTTTAAAAAATGGAAGTGATTATTAGGACTCCACTAATTAAAGTGTTTAACGATATACAAAGAAATGGCATACCAGACTCATGGAAGAATACATAGATTCCATTAATTCCGAAGGAGGATAGAGATATCAGAGATGCAAAGAACTATCACCCAATATCATTGATAAATAATGATTACAAAATATTTGCAACAATTATTGCAGAAAAATTAAAGAAAATCTTGAAGGAAATAATTCATGAAGACCAAAATGAATTCTTACCAAAAAGGCATATAAAAAGCAACATAAGAACAGTCTTAAACATGGTGGAATATTTTGAGAAGCATAATGAAAAACAACTAGCAATTATCTTTATCGACTCAGAAAAGGCTTTAGAGAAGGTGAGCTGGCTGTTTTTGAAAGAGGTTATTAACAGAATGGATATGGGAAAGAAGTTTGAAAGTTGGATACAAGCAATTTACAAAAAACAGAAGGCACAAATTATAATAAATGAAAAGGAAAAGGAACCAATAAATATAGAAAAAGGAACGAGGCAGGGATGTCCAATTTAGCCTTTATTATTTATAACTATTGGAAATATTAAACATCAAGATAAGAGAAGGTAAAAGTACCCAAGGTATAAGAGTAAAAGGGTATACACAGAAGATCAAGGCATACACAGACGATGTAGTATGTTTTTTTGAAGAACCATTAAAAAGTATAGAAAAATTACTACATATTTTACAAGAGTACGGTAAATTAGGAAGATTCAAAGTAAATCAGGAAAAGACTGCAAACATAACTATGAATATGTCTTAAAAAGATGAGGAATTATTGAAAGAAAAAATGAAGTTTAGAATAGAAAAGAAAGTGAAATATTTGGGAATATATCTAACAAAAAGAAATGCTGACTTGTACGAGAATAACTACAATTAAGTATGGAGAAGTATTCAGAAAGACTTGGTAAAATGGCCAAGATTACAGATTTCATTATTAGGAAGAATATCACTATTAAAGATGAATATACTGCCAAAACTGATGCACCTATTCCAAAATATTCCTGTAATCTATAACAACAAATGCTTTGATATATGGTGAAAAGAAATAGCTAAATTCCTGTGGCAAGGTAAGAAGCCCAGAATAAGATGTTCCAGCCTAGTAGAGAGTAGAGAGAAGGAAGGGTTCTCTCTTCCAGATTTCGGATTATATTACTGTGCTTGCACTATGAACTGGATAGAAGATTGGATATATTTGGAAAATGAAAGACTGTTAAGCCTGGAGAGTGACAATATAAGATTCGGTTGGCATGCCTTTATGTGGCATGGAAAAGTAAAGAACAATAAAGATTTCACACAGCATTATATATGAAGAGCATTGCTTAAAGTTTGGATGAAAATAAGAAAGATATTCTATAGAAAAATACCTCTCTGGGAGTAAAAGAGAAAAGCAACCTTGGGTTAGATACCATGACATTTTAGAACAACCAAAAGATAAAGAAAACAACAAGGAATATAAGATCAAAACTAAAGAACAATTAGAACAAGAAGGAAAGATTAACAACTGGCTATTGTACATACAATTAAATGAATGATTTAATATAGACAGGAAAACAGAAGGGTTTGAAGAAAATAAAACAGAAATAGACAAATTATTGTGGATAAAGAAGAACATCACATAGCAAAATACTACCAGGCATTTAATGAAAGAACTCTGGAAAATGAAAGTGAAACATGTAACGATTACTTGGGCTCAGGACATAGGAAAAATTATTGAACTGGATAAGTGGGAAAAGGCCTGGCTTAACACAAATAAATTTACACTGTGTCAAGATCCTAAAGAGAATTTTATAAAAATGATGAATCAATGGTACTTGTCACAAAAAAGACTCAATGCAATTATAATACAGGAAAAGTAATGTGTTGGAAATGCCAAAAACACCAAGGCTCATTCAACCATATGTAGTGGAAATGTGAAGTAGTGGTAAGCTACTAGAGAAAAATAAACAAAATAGTAACAGAAACATTACAGATAAATATACCACTTAATCCAGAACTATTTTTGTTAAACATGATAACGGATGCTGATTTTTTTTTAAAAAAGACATAATCGTATTTTGCTATATATGGTCACTACAGCTAGAATAATATATGCAAGATACTGGGGGGAAAACCTGAAACACTGAATGTAGAAGTGGTTAATAAAATTAAGGGAAACTATGAATATGGATATATTAACAGCCCTGATACAGAACAAATCAGTGGTGAAGATAGAAGAAGAATGGCTTGAGATAAAGAATTTATGGTTTAAATAAGGAGAACTTATAACATGACTGTGTCCATAACAAGAGGAAACGAAATAGAGAATCAGATAAGCAGAAATAAGATTTAGTCAATATTAGCTATTTTTTATTTATTACTGCTAAAGTTAAAGATAAGAAGGTGATTAATCTAAATAGCAGAAAAGAAAAAAGAGGAAGAATAGAAACACAAATAAGAAGATATAGTAGTTACCAGAAGAATTTAAGAAGATATGGAGACATAAGCTTTGCAAGAAAACTGAGGGGGGTTGCACACTGCCAGAAATAGTACAAATTGAGTCCACTTTTAGGGTTAGGGTTAGTGCTAGGAAATCATGGGAATTGTTTTTGTTTTTTTTTCTGAGACATTGAGCCCTCTCTGTCAGAGAGTCTGGTGCCACAATAAAGTACAGTTCCCATGATTCCCTAGCACTAACCCTAACCCTAAAAGTGGACTCAATTTGCACTGTTTCTGGCAGTCTGCAACCCCCCTAAGAGATATTTCCTACCGTGAAGAAAGGAACAATCAATCTAATTTTTCAATAGAAATGTGATATTTTAATGTGTGAGCGATTTATGTTTGGGGGTGGTTTATGTTGGGTGGAAGGTAAAGGACAGATTGTTTTTTTTTATATTGTATATGATACTGTATTGCATATGTTATATACATGTATGTCATGATGGTTGCTAATTGGTGTATTTTAATCTGTAAAACTAATAATTTTTTTTAAAAAAGAAGTTAAGAAGACTGCAAAGGCAAACATTTCCTTGGATTTCTCACAGTGTTTCACTGAGAGAGTTGTGTATGTAAAGAGACAAGCAGGTCTATGCTGCTACTATGGCGTTTCTCTCTTCCTTCCACTTCCAGGGCTACAATGAAAATAGGCACAAAGGCACAAAGAAACTATAAGTAATACAGAGATAGTGCTGAGTTTAGCTGGACAGTGGTGATAGTTAACTCATGGTAATAGTACATTTGTGGATTTCCCACCTGAGTGACTGCTTCAAAGGATCACCATAGATTTTAAATATGACTTGGTGCATACTAACTGAACCAGGATGCTGCACCCAGCAGTTGATATAATTGATATGTTTGTTGTGTAAAATAACACATGTACCCCTGCTCTTGCATTATCCCAATATGAGGCTTTTGCCAATCATAGCAGTTTAATTTACTATAAAGATTATTTTACACCAGGGGTAGGCAACCCAAGGCCCGGGGGTCGGATGCGGCCCCCCGAGGCCTTTGGACCGGCCCCAGGCCAGTCCTGCCTCCGCCACCACCGCCTACCATGATGATATTGATTATTGTTGTTATTACTTGTTCTTGGGGTTTTCTTGGCAAAATCTCCACAGGGGGTTTGCCATGGCTTTTCTGGGGCTGAGAGAGTGTGCATGCATATTTTTTTTTTTAAAAAAATTAAAATTTTATTTATTTATTTATTTATTTATTTATTGTGCTTTGGCCCCCCAATTGTCTGAGGGACAGCAACCCGGCCTCTGGCTCAAAAAGGTTGCCTACCCCTGCTTTACACCATTTAAGGCTCCACTTAGGTGAACAGGGCCAACACAGGTATTGGTAGCTGTGACTGAGATAACACTGGAGTTACAAGGAGATTCCAGGGCCAAGCTACTGGAGTGGTATATGGTTACCTTTACCAAGCAAGATATACAGCAAGGGGTAATATCTATTGAATAAATATTAAAAATCTATATTAGTGAAAAATGCACCCGTAGCCTATAGGATCCCACCATTCTGAATAATTATCAACCAGTCACTAATATTCTCTTCTTGGGCAAGGTTCTGGAGTGTGTTGTGGCCTTCCAGCTCCAGAGGTTACTAGATGAGACCTAGTTCCATTTTATTCTAGCTTCAAGCTTGGTTATGGGATGGAGACAACTTTGGGAGCCTTGGTGGATGATCTACTCAGGGAACTGGACAGGGGGAATGTGTTGCTTTTGGTTCTACTGGTTCTCTAAGTGGCTTTCAACACCATCAGTGTAGATGAATGTTGTATCTGTTTTTAACTTTTGTATGTTTTTAATCAGTCTTATAGTATGTTATAATTGGTGTTTTTAAAACTTTTTGTAAACCTTTTTAGTATGCTATGGAAGCCACCTTGGGACAAAGACGATAGATAAATAAAGTAAATAACTAATAAAGAAATGAAATAAGCCAACTATGGTATTCTTCTGGGCCACCTCTCTGAGAAGAGACTTGGGTGCACTGTTATGCACTCCCTGGCCATTAGCTTGTGAGATCCCACTGTTATGTCCCCCATGCTATTTAACGTCTACATGAAACCACTAGCAGAGGTCATCCAGAGTTTTGGGGTGCAGTGTCACCAGTATGCTGATGACATCTAACTATCTCTCCATTTCATTTGATTCCAAGAAAGCTGCCTCTGTACTGAACTAATGTCTTTTGTTAGTAATGGACTGGATGAGAACAAACAGATTGAAACTCCTGGTCTGCCAAAAGGCAGATCAGGGAATAGAGTCTCTGCCCATGCTGAAAGGGGTTACAGTCCCCCTGAAATCTCGGGCTAATTGCTTGGGTGTTATCCTGGACTCAGCTCTGAGCCTGGATGTCCACGTTTCAGCAGTGTCAGAGGCCAGGAGTGTATTTGCCCAGGTAAAACTAGTGCGCAAACTGTGCCTGTTCCTTGAGATGTCAGATCTGGTTATGGTGACATATGCCTTGGTTGCAGTTCATTTGGTCTACTGTAATGCATCGTACATGGGGCTGCCTTTGGAAACTGCTCAGAAACTTCAGTGGGTCCAAAATGCTGCAGCCAGAATGCTAACTGGGGCCAGTTATATGGAGCATACAACTCCTGTGTTGTAACAGCTTCACAGGCTACCAGTTTATTTCTGGGCACAGTTCAAAGTGCTGGTCATGATCTGTAAAACCCTATAAAGCTTAGGGCCAGACAGTCTGAAAGCCCATATAAACTTCCCAATGTTCTAAGATCTACAGGGGCAGGCTTTCTCTTTATCTCATCACCATCACATCACCATCACAAATTCGCTTGGTGAGGATATTCTCAGTGGCTGCTCCTACCATCTGAAATGCCCTTACATGAGAGACTAGACTGTTCCCCTCTTCTGTGAGCCGCCTTTGGTCCCACTCTGGGAGAAAGGTAGTGTATTAATGAAATAAATTAATAATAAAATAAATAAGTGGAGGGGTTGGGATTTGGGAGGGTGATTTTGTTGTGCTACATTTTTATGCTGTAAGACGCCCAATTACTTTGCAGAGGGGCAAGATATTATTATTATTATTATCATTATTATTAAAACTTAGTTTGTTTCATGTTAGAATAAGGTCCTTGTGAAGATAAACTGGTTTGCAAATAACATGTGTCCAAAGGTTACTGCTTTCATGGGCTGCTGTCACCTGGAAAAAGCTTTCAGGAACAGGGGAGACCAGTAATCATATTATAAAAACCCTAATGGGATTTACATGCAGACATAAGATTACCATGAGAAACAAAAATCTGAACACATAATTTGCCAGTTTGTTCCTATTTTTTAAAACATCAAAAGTATTGTAATGAGTAATAGAGTTTTGTGTTGAATTTCTTTCTCTCTTCAAGGCCTGAAATAAATGTACATGAAATAATAATGTGCATACAAGGAAATCTTATTCTAAGTTCACTTGTCAGACAAGAGAAGTTTTTTTCTATTACTTGCTGGAATATTCCTGTATGAATCTTTTAAAACCAGCTACCTAAGATAGTTTCCTCATTTCAGCTTTAGTGCAGAGTGTTAAATACTGGCCCATCAATGACTCTGGAGAATGTTCAGATACAGACTTGGGATTGATTTTTGTGGAAGGGACCGTTCCTGCCACTTCCAAGGAGCCATCAAGGATTTGCTATTGCATATATGCATGGTGTTCTATTTGTTTGTTGTGTGCTTTCAAGTCCTTTCCACAACCCTAAGGGAAACATGGGATTTCTTGCAAGTTTAGTTCAGAAGTCTTTGCCTTCTTCTGATACTGAGAGTGACTTGCCAAGATCACCCAGTGGGTTTCCATGGCCAAAGGTGGATTTGGATTGTGATCTCCCAGAATCCTAGTCTAGCACTCAAACCACTGCACCATGCTGGCTCTCTCATGGTGATCTACCCTGTTAGAAAAGAGTGCTTTTGAAAGACTTTGGACTATAATGTGACACAGGGATATCAGAGGATGTCTTTATACCCCTGGTCATAGCATACCAGTTCTAATTTGTCAGAAGTTTTCCAGGGTTTCATTAGTAATGTAGTTTTTATTAGTAATGTATTCCAATTTTTTGAGATGGCAGGGATTGAACCAGGACTTCTCTCACGCAAAAGTGTGATCTACCCTTGAGCCATATACCACACTTCCATGTCATGCTGCTTGTATGTGGAAATACATAAATGATTATGGTATTTCTTCAAATGGTAGTCCATCGTGTCTTAGCCAGTGTGATGTATACAACTGCTTGCAGCCTCTCAGTATTACTGGCATCAATGTGGAAGTTAGTATTTGTAATCTCTCCCCCCCCCCCATTCTAGTAAATGTGCCAAAAGAAACCAGTGTTGGCAACCACATTAATTGAATTGAATTTGCTTCACGGTAGTCACTGCAGATACCTGCGTCAAAGATGAATGTTCATTTTTCTTTAGTTTATGAATAATGAAGTATGGAGAGGAACTAGAACAATCTTTGCTTGCTCAGTATCTTAAGGTGACATACTGATGAATCTATGCTTTTCTCCCTTCAGTGTGACATGATATAAAATGTGGTGGAGGCAAAGTTAGCTCACATTTCCATTGAGCTGAAATGTGCCTGATAGAAGACATTTAATTGTAATCCGGTTCCTGAAAAGTATCTGGATGTTTGTGGATATGATGAGTCAGCTGATGTCAAAAATATCAAGGATATAGTTACAGCGTTAAAAATCTCAGTAAAATATATTTTGAACTGTTGCAGATCTCCCCACAGTAACTTGAAACTCTAAATGCAGAATCAATAGGACTGTATTGAATTGGACTGTCTATTCATACACAAACGCTTCATATGTGATCTCTCTGTGCAGGGAGGAGGGGTAATTCTGCAGCTGTTGTTGCAGAGAGTTTGTAATGTGAATAAAGACAATTGAAAAAATTATTTAGATCTTGTTGCTGTTGTTGTGTGCCTTCAAGTCATTTCCAGCTTATGGTAACACTAAGGCAAACCTATCATGGGTTTTCTTGGCAAGATTTGTTCAGGGGAGGTTTGCCGTTGCCTTAGCCTGAGACTGAGAACATGTGACTTGCCCAAAGTCACCCAGTAGGTTTCATGGCTGAGCCGGGATTCAAACCGCTATGCCATGCTTTCATATGACCACTACCCCTTATGCATTTATAAACACCAGCATCGTATCAGCATTTTAGGTTTTTAATTTCAAGGATCACATTTTTAAAATATTAGCTACTTTGGAGAACAGCTTGAATGAAAGAGATTGTATTTTACTGTATTCTATATGTTTTCTGCATTTTGTATTTTTGTGTACTAAATTTGTACAGGAGTAAAGTTACAGCTTTAACTTTACTACCAATGTAACGAGAATCAGCATGGAGTGAGCAAAGCTCAAGCATTAGGGTTTGAATCCTCTCTCAGTCATGGAAACCCACTGGGTGACCTTGGGCAAGTCACATTATCTCAGCCTCAGAGGAAGGCAAAGACAAACCACCTCTGAATCAATTTTTCCAAGAAACCCCTGATAGTTCACCTTAGGGTTGCTATAAATTATAAATGACTTGAAGGCACACAGCAACAGCATTTTAAAGGAATAAACTAACATTTCATATCCACATGGTCAGTCTCTCTGTCTTAAAAAGTAGCCAGATAGAAGGTGGGTGAATCTGATCATCCTAACCTTTGTCTCTTTTTCCATGATAAAAATTCTCAAAAGACCAAAATCATAGAATCATAGAGTTGGAAGGGACCACAAGGGCCACCCAGTCCAACCTCCTGCCATGCAGAAACTCACAATCAAAGCACCCCCAACATGGCCATCCAGCCTCTGTTTAAAGACCTCCAAAGAAGGAGACTCCACCACACTCAGAGGAAGTGTATTCCACTGTCGAACAGCTCTCGCTATCAGGAAGTGTCTCCTAATGTTGAGGTGGAATCTCTTTTCCTGTAGCTTGCATCCATTGCTCCGAGTCCTATTCTCTGGAGCAGCAGAAAACAAGCCAGCACTCTCCTCAATATGACATCCCTTCAAATATTTAGAGGGCTATCATATCACCTCTTAACCGTCTCTTCATCATGAGAGAGCTTGCAGGGAGTGTCAAACACACTAAGTGACATCCTAAGGGTGTGAGTGAGTGAGTGAGTGAGTGAGTGAGTGAGTGTGACAGACACCACTGCTCCACAAATATCTGCTTTTTGGCAGAAATGGGCGCTGGTGTTTATCCATATCCCTTTAAACCTCTAGAACTCAGCAGGAAAGAAGGAATCAGTGGGACAAGGTTCAGTGGGTGGAGAAAAGAGGGATTTTTTTATTTTACTTGTTTAAAATTTTCTTTTCTTCATCACATCTTACCAAATATTCACTCTAATCACAAGAAACTATGTAAATGTAAATAAATACATTTAGGCTGTGCATATGATATTATAATTTAAAGGTATAATTTTAATTTTGCTTGTTGCTTATATCACAACTATTGCCATTATATTGAGTGATATATGAGATATATCACTGGATATTCTTTTCCTCCAGTCTTTTGGACAAAGATATCAAAGATACCAAGATTTCTGATATACATGCCTCATCTGTGAATTATCCATCACCAAATCATCTTCTGTCTCTCACATTCCAAACTCATTTGCTTAGAAACTTTACTTGAAGAGTTTTCAAGCATCCAGAGCAGTTCCCACACCCCTCTAGTGACTCCCTGATCCAGAGAATTTCTAGTTTTCAAAATCTCAAAGTGGACAGGGTTTGTCAGGAGCAGGGGTAGGCAACCTTTCCCCTTTAAGGGCCAAGGGACTTCAGCTCCCAGAAGCCTCAGCCATGTTGGCCAATAGTCCCATGTTGGCCAATAGCTCCTGGGATTCTGGGAGCTGAAGTCCCTCGGCCCTTAAAGGGGAAAGGTTGTCTACCTCTGGTCAGGAGTCTGAGCTGATCTGCTTCATTTTCAGCATCTTCTGACAAGGAGTGAGCTCCCCCCCCCCCCCAAGAAACGTGAAAGTCCACATAGACTGAGTAAGACATAGTCTGCAGTGGTTCAGTGTGGCTTTGTCCACTCATCAAATGCTGTTACTTCACTTTTCCAAGTGTAATTCTAGTGCCTGGTTATTTGTTTCCTATGGATGATCTACCTGACATGGAGGATTCTAGAAATTTGTGGGTGTGGAATAGAATGGTCTTTTGGTCTTTTTAAGTTTCCTCTGTAGCCTGCATTTTTTGTGAGAACACACCTACTCAAGATACACAATTTTTGCCACAGCTTTCAAACAATGAAGGAGTTTCTTTGGAACTGTCCCATCGCACTTGGTCTTACTACACCTTGATATGAGCACTGCCTCCTATCTTTAAGAACCCCTCAGAAAACTCCCCATTTTGTTCTTTCAGTTGTATAAATACACTTGCCCCTCCACATTTGCTGGGGTTAGGGGCACAGGACCCCAGTGAATGTGGAAAAACAAATAACAAAAACACTGTTTTACCTCTCTAGGAATCTCTAGGTCAGGGGTAGGCAACCTTTCCCCTTT
>CM034713.1:1834496-1847331 GCA_020142125.1 Phrynosoma platyrhinos
GTTAAAAATAAGAAAAATGAAAGAATAAAGGAACTTAGAAAATGTAGAGTTTATAGAGTGGGAAAGATAGATAGATAAATTAAACAAAGTTACATAGTTAAGAACGGTAGATAGATACTACATTGGTAATAATAGATAGAATAGATTAGATAGATTAGAAGTTCTGATATTAATATTAAGAATGAGGAAGAAATGTATAAACACAAATGGAACAGAGTATAGAAAGAAACAAATTTATAAAATGGCGTACAATAGATAGATCAAAGAGGGTCAAAGTACAATAATAAATAATCCAGATAGGATAAGACATTAAGGAAGTTTAAGAACAAAGGGGAGAAAATAAGAAAGGGATTGATTGAGGATAGAATTACAGAAGGAAAGGAAAGTTGAAGAAGGTGAGAGTATGTAGAAAAAGATAGGAGAGAGAGAGAGAGAGAGAGAGAGAGGAGATGAAGGGAAGAAAGTAGGTGTAGTAAGAGAAGAAGGATTGGGGAAGGTAATAAGTGAAGTAGGGGAAATTAGGTTTAAGAAAATGAGAAAAGATGGAGATAGGGAAAGGTAAAAGAATGGAAATGGAAGTATAAGTGGGTGAAGAGATATAATGGCTGATATTTTTAGAGAGATAAGAGGATAGAATGAAAAAATATATTGAGGGTAAGAAAGCAGTATAGTATAAGAGAGCAATATAATATTGTAATGAAATAATAATATTTAATAATAAAATTGTAATATTGTAAGATCGAATTAGTGAATGTGTGTATGTGAATGTGTTTTTAAAGAATAAAGTTTTTTAAAAAAAATTAAAAAGATATTTAAACATGACTGTCATGTCTGCTCTTAACCTTCTTTTCGAGGCGAGGCCTGACAAAAGCAGAATAGAGTGGTACTATTGCTCCTCTTGATGTAAACACTACACTTCTGTTGATGCAACCAAGAATCAAATTGGCTTTCTTGGATGCCGCATCACACTGCTGACTCGTGCTCAACTTGTGGTCTACTAGGACTCGTAGATTCCTTTCACATGGAGCCTTGTTAGGCCAGGGTGTTTTTGTTGTTGTTGGTGGTGGTGGTGGGTTTTTTTGGTTGTCTAAGAAGGAGACTCCAACACTTTCTGAGGGAGAGTGTTCCATTGTCAAACAGCCCTTACTGTCAAGAAGTTCCTCCTAATGTTGAGGTGGAATCTCTTTTTCTGTAGCTTGCATTTGTTGTTCCGGGTCCTATTCTCTGGAGCAGCAGAAAACGAGCTAGCTCCCTTCTCAATATGACATCCCTTCAAATATTTAAACAGGTCTATCATGTCACCTCTTAACTGTCTCTTCTCCAAGCTAAACATACCCTAAGTTGTTCCCCATGGCATAGGGCATGGTTTCCAGACCCTTCACCATTTTAGTTTATCATCTTCTCTTCCAGGGAGAGTCAAGACTTGATCTGTTCAAGGACCCAATTGTTTCTTTTTGGCTGTCTTCTCAGCCCTCTTCTCCAGCACCACAACTCAAAGGAGTTGAAGTTATTTTTACCTGCTTTCTTTATTGTTGAATTCTCACATCTGTACATGGCATTGGGAATGCAAATCTAACTGTAGTGCTCAGTTATATATCTTTACTCTTTAGGATCTTGTTTAATTCTTTCATGGCTGTCCTTTCTATTCCTAGTCATCTTCTTATTTCTTGACTGACGTGTCCTTTCTGGTGAATATTTGATCCTAAGGTACAGGAAATCTTTATTTTGATTTCCTCATTGTCTAGGTTGAATTTACCTAGTGAGTGGAAATCCCTTCCCCTAGTGTCTCTCATCTGCAGGCTTCTTTGAAGAATGGCCTCACATTATCCATTTTGTCATTTGAAGATATGATTAGCTTTTGCTAAACTTAGGCAAGAAGATACGATCTGTTGATACTGCCTGGATTTCATCTTTGTAATTTTCACATTCTGCTTTGCAGACAAAACTCAGCCACTGTGGCATGAAGTCTGACACTTTAACCTTTTTCAGTGGGGTTCTTGAAATGTTTAACTTGGTTCTGGGCAAGTTTGGTTAAATGTGGCAGAACAAGAGTTGGGGTGGAAGTTATTGTCAACTGATGAGTAAAATGGGAATTGCAGGTAATTCTTAGTGATGTCAGATTTTTGTGACTTATTGTTTAAAACATTTTTTTTAAAAAAGCAACCAACTTGGCTAGATATTAATATTAGTTTACTTAATAATCCTGCCCTTCATTTTATTCTGTGGTTGCCTTTTAATCCAGAATATTTTAAAAGCTGTTCAAAGTAATGCCTTCACTTACCTGGTTTCACACCACATTAGCAGGTCAGTCAGCACTAAAATGTATGTAACTGTAGAAAGCACTAAGTACACATAATATTGGAATGATGTAATAAGATATATCATTCTGCATTACATATACTTAACATTTAAGAGATGCACACTCATTAAGATAATATTCAGATATTGTTTCTGAATGGTTGAATACATGAATGATTTTCTTTTCTTTCTCTCAAAGCAAAAAGCAAAGCAGCTTATTTATATACCGCTTCATATCACGCTATGGGATGTCTAAGCAGTTTACAACTGTGAGCTGATTGCCCCCCAACAAGCTGGGTACTCATTTTAGCGACCTCGGAAGGATGCAGGCCTGAGTCGAGCCTCAGCCCTGGCTGGTATTGAACTTGCAACCTTGTGGTCTATGAGTGAGTGGCTGCAGTACAGGCATTTAACCACTGCGCCACCAGGGCTGATCTTATTTTAGTTTCACATAAAAATTAAACAGCCATAAATTGACATGAATCTACATTTCCCTGCAGCTAGTTTTGCAAGCAGTAATTCGATTTGTATGTACAGTATTTTAAGATGCTAATATCCCCCCCCACACACACACACACCTTCTGCAAGACATTTTGATTTAATGTGAAGTTGTAGGCTTTCATGGCCGGCATCCATAGGTTTTTTGTTTGTTTGTTTGTTTGTTTTTTGGTGGTTTTTTTCGGGCTGTGTGGCCATGTTCTAGAAGAGTTTCTTTCTTTTGAGTTTGATTTAAGTTCCAGGTCCACTAGCCCTGGAGGAGGAGACTTGTGGAGCCTGTTATGAATGGCCTCCCAGTGGTGTGTGCACGCGCACACACACACACACACACACACACACACACACACACACAGAGATCAGTGGTCTGACTCCTTCCAGGAGCCTTATTATGATAGGTTTCAGGAGAGATGCTCATGGGGCTCTTGTGATTTTGGGAAATGGCTATAGGAAGATTTGGGTAGAAACCAAACAAAAACAAAACCTCAAGATACAACAACAGCCTTGTGTCCAGACGGTAGAACTGGCCATCTGTTCTAACTTATTTGTCGGTTTGAATTGCAGTCCTATCTGAGCAAATATTTATATCGTGTCTTTCTCTGCATTATTTATTTGTTTTGCTATTTTGGGTCTCTTGGCTGATGTTTGGCTTGTGTCTGCTCTGTGTGTGTCTGCGCATGCTTGCATGTGTGTGTGTGCTTGGTCTCCTCTCTGACTTTTGATCCCAATTAAAAATTGTAGAAAAACTCTGCTGAATGTTCTTGAAGAGAATGTGCTTTGCACACTTCTGTTCCTCTTCTGTAATGAAAACACCCTTGATTACTGCTCTTTGAAATCTCTTCTGAGAAGAGTAGGAAATTTCTTCCATTATTCTTTTTGCACTTTTCATATTGGACAAAGCAAACATTATGGAGCCCCACTGAAAGACTCACTCTCTCCTACTGCATGGTTCAGTCCACTATAAAGGAACTCCTTTATGCTGAACTGAACTATCTAGTTTGACTGGTTATATAGTATTTGTCTATGATTTCACAGTATACCTCAGTTTCACTGCCTGTTTGATGGTGATGATGGGATTGAACTGGAAAACTAGAATGATAAGGTGGCACTTTCCAAATGAGACCTGTTGGGAAGTCAAGGGGAGATAAACCCTGAAATTTGAAGGGTGGGGTCTTTGATCTCATTTCTTGACAATAACTCAATCAGCTCCATTTGCCCCTACATCTTTACTCCCCAGCAAGTTCTCCTCTCCTGCTTAGCATTACAGCTCTCTCATCTTTTAGCCTGCCACCTGGTCTCTCTGTTTCCTATGAGGTTACCACCACAGTTCTCCTTTCCTGGTGGTGGTAGGACTAATGGACTAATCTTAGGAATCAGGCAGCCAGACTATTAAATCCAGTCTTTTAGGGATGCAAGAGAGAACGGTTCCCCATTTCCTTTGTCAAGTAAAGACCTGGCTTGAGGTTGGAGAGTGGGTAGGTGGAGATTAACATCATACCCCTTGATCTCACTTCTGAGTGCCAGGTAGGAAATGCTAGAAAGTGAAGATTTCAGCATCTTTTGAGGTGTCAGATCATAGGATGCATTTGCATTTGTTATTAACTGCCCTTGAGTCAACCTCAACTCATTGCAACCCTGTGGATGAGATATCTCCAAACCCCCCTCAGTGCCCTGCTAAGGTTTTGCAGATTCATGCTTATGACTTCCCTAATTGAGTTTAGCCATCTGGCTTGCAGCCTTCCTCTCTTTCTACTACCTCCTACCTTTCCTATTTTCCAGGGATGGGGAGTAAGAGTAAGTGTAAGGAGTAAAGGAGTAAGAGGTTTTTACAGGAGTAGGAGTAATATTAAGAAAAAAATATCTTATTCCAGAGTAGGACAAGGAGGAAACCTCAAAATCACCACTACTCCCCAGCCCTGCTATTTTCTTTTCCAGTAAGTTGTGCCTTCTCATGATTTGGCCAAAGTATGATAGCCTCAGTTTGACCATCTTGGCTTCTAGTAATATTTCTGGCATTTTGAGTTTTACATGGCTGTGGAAACTACAGATTACAGTACCCTGGAAGACTCCTCTAAACCAGTGAGTAGCTCAGTTTGGCCACAGCACCCAAAGGACTCACTTTTCCTTTCCTACTTCTGTAGTACAGCTTTCATCCAGGCAGACTTATTCTTCTCAGTTTGATTGCCTGTCTCCCTACATTTGATAAATGACATTTCTCCCCAGGCTGTATTATAAGCAAATCTTCTTGTTGACTCCAACAATTTTATCATGCTCCTTCTGTATTCTGTGGAAGAACATGAGTGTTTCAGGGTTCATTATTTACCATTTACTGTAGTTTTTAATAACACTATAGTAATACACCAAGTATGGTCCAGCTGCCAGCAGTGAAGATCTTGAAGCAAAGCCAGAAGAGAGACTGCTGTGAAGTACATTTGACTGATGAAAGCCTTGACAAAAGCTGCTTCTCCTTTCCCAGTCTTGCTATTTCCCTCCTGAGATGCATAAGGGATATTTCCCTGCTGTAGTGAGTAGTTCAATTAGCTGTACACTGCTTTCAGCAGTTGTATCATTTGTCACTCTAATCAGATCCCTCATAATAAAACTATTAATTACTCATCCTGTGCATTATTCACATGGTTGCAATTAGTTCTGCTTTCACATACTGGAATACTGCTTTTCCGTTTACCTTATTTTCCTGCGTATAAGACTACTTTTAAACCTGCAAAATCTGTGGTTAAAGTGGGGGGTCGTCTTATACGCCGGGTATAAGGATAAGGAGGATAAAGGTGCTAAAACTCTATATTTTGACTGGAAAAATGGGGGGTCGTCTTATACGCCGGGTCGTCTTATACGCCGGAAAATACGGTACTCTTAAGTTTATATAATACTTATGAACAACCTGGCAAATCCTGGGATGCATGGCTGGCATTTTTGTCTGTAAATGCACTTTACCATGGTGGCCAGAAATTTTTCAGGTGGCTAACAAGCCTCAGTGTGCGGAAAGGCCTCCCCCGTCTCACCTGTTCTCCATTCTTCACAGCGTACCTGGTAGAAGAACTCTTTCTCCATGGTAAATGGGAGAAACAGACTCATGCACTAAATGTGAGGTAGACATAAAAAGTTCATTTCCCGTGATTTAATCATGATGAGTATATTTGAAATATTGCATCTGTACAGGCACAAAACATCAGATACATTGCAGCAAGGGATCAAAAAGAAGTTGTAAATACACAGAAGCAAAACAGCTGGATGGGATTGATCTTTCTTCATGCTTTGATATATAATGTCAAATTGTTCCCATGTTTTTTAGCAGGGAAAACTTATTTCTTCCTAAGTGATAGTTAGAAAATGTAGTAAGGAACAGTGGCATCACTAGAGTTGGTGTCATCCCCCCCATTGACCTCCTCCCATTTCACACCATATAGAATCCTTAGTAATGCTTTTTTGCACTAATGTTCCTCATAAATTGTAATTCCCATATACCATGAATTTCTGACATAAACCAGAAAAATTTAAATTATACCTTCAAATTATAATAACATACGCACAACCTAAATGTATTTACATATACATAGTGAAGGTTTGGTTAAAATGTGATGTTTTTAAATAAATTTTTAAAATAATATTTATAAAAAACAATTTTAAAAAATTCAAACTTTGAACTTTGGAATTTTAATTTTAAAAAATTCTGGGGCCTCTCCTTTCTCCTCCCACTGAGCTTCACCCCACTCCTACCATCTCTTAAAGCATTTTAAAGAGAAGCAGATGAATGCCACAGTTCTTTTTGGCCAAAAGGTAGGTGTTTGAGGAACAGTGGGCGACGATTGGCTATTTTATTTTATTTTATTTTATTTATTTTATTTGATTTTCTTATAATTTATTATTGTTGTTCTGATTTTACTATTTTATTGTTTGTATTTTATACATTGTATACATTTTATTGTGTAATCCTACCTCGATCTGTAGGGAAAGGTAGGAAATATAAATAATAATAATAATAATAATAATAATAATAATAATAATAATAATAATAATAATAATTAATTTCCCTAGTAAATAAAACATGAAACTTCATATTTCTTTATCGCCCCTACAAGTTACACCAATCAACCCCACATATCTGGATCTTAACTGTACCACTTTATGTAAAAACTGAGCTGTGCTGTTAGTTATTTTTGAATCTTGACCACCCATAAAATATGAGATTCTAACATGGGTATCCCAAAACAAAGTTTGTCTAATGTGAAGACCAAGATTGCTCTCTTTCCTGATGGTACAGTTTACATTTAAATAAAATGTGGGATAAATCCTCAATTTCACAATCTCCACAAATACAAGTTCGCTCATTATAAGGAATACCAGTGAATCTTACGTATCTTACCATGGTGTCTAGCTGATCAAATCTGGCCCGGATAAATACCTCCCATAGGTGTTTATGCATTTGTGTTTTACTCTTTGAAGTAATTTGCTCTTTGAAAGGTGCATTTATATCTACTCAGCCATTTTAAATTGCCTATCTTACTCGAGGTGTCTATATCTTTTTGGGCCTCAGTATCCAGTATTCTCTGTCTCGCACTCTTTTTTTGCTTCTGCTAAGTTAGTCATTTGCTTTGCTTTGCCTTTTCATCCTTTTTGACGTGTGGGTGGTTTTTTTTAGCCCCACATGTGTCTGGTCGCCTCCCCCACTCATCATACAGCCACCATTTACCATAACTCTTCCATCTAGCCTTTAAGGTGAGCACAAATGGTTGCTGCTGCTGGAATTTTGTAGTTCTTTGATATTGTTTTCCTTTGCTTCGTAGTTTGCATCCTTTGCGACATGCATCCAAGTTTTACTCTCCACTTATCATATTAACTGATATTAATTGCTCATATTAAAATCCATAATTTGGGGCCCCCAAGCCTGCCCTCACCGTATACATCAGATGAACTTATAGGTGAGTATATATGTTAATATTCAGTAGTGCAAGTTTAGCTCATTGGAGTATTCAGTATAATCAAATTAGTCCAATGTATAACAGTGTGTATGGGAGGGGATTCATAGACTCATAGAGTTGGAAGAGACCACAAGGGCCATCCAGTCCAACCCCATTCGGCCATGCAGGAATTCAAAATCAAAGCATCTCCGACAGATGCCCATCCAGCCTCTGTTTAAAGACCTCTAAGGAAGGAGACTCCACCACAATCTGAGGGGGATTATTCCACTATTGAACAGCTCTCACTGTCAGGAAGTTCCTCCTAATATTGAGGTGGAATCTCTTTTCCTGCAGCTTGCATCCATTGTTCTGAATCCTATTCTCTGGGGCAGCAAAAAACAAGCTAGCGCCCTCCTCAGTATGACATCCCTTCAAATATTTAAACAGGGCTATCATATCATCTCTTAACCGTCTCTTCTCTAGGCTAAACATATCCAGTTCCCTAAGTCGTTCCTCATAGGACATGGTTATTAAAGATTTTCTTGCTGGACTTACTGAAAATACCAGCATACAAATATTTGCCTCTGATTTCTTCAGGGCAAATATTCACCTTTCTCCTCTTGTTTATAGTTTTCAATGGAAATAGCTTGAATGCTGGTTTATTGCTACTGCTTGTCCTTTTCAGTGTTTTATTGGAGATGACATGAACAACAGTTGCCAAAAGTTATTGTTAACTGTGAAAAAAGATTTCTTCAAAAAGCAGACAGTTTAATAAACAGTGCGTCTTAATATGAAAGTATGTGTTCCGAAAAACCCATTACCACTTGAAGATAGCGTTTTGCTTTCAAGTTCTTTTTCTGAAGGAATTAAGGTCACTTTTTAGTAAAAATGCAGAAAATGACTACAGGCTCAGACAAGTTTCAAATAATGGCTGTAAAACAGATTTGTGGTCTTTGTTTGTTTGTTTGTTGTTTGGCTTGCCATTATTTTCACATTTTTCTATTTGTGTTGCTCTATTGTATAATTACTATTGTTACTAATATTAAGAATATTAATTTTATATTAATAATTGTTTTACTAATATATTATTATTAGCAATGATTCAGCTAGTGTCCTGAAAGTGAAGTTAGTGATGGACAGAAAAACACTACATTATGATTGGTATATGGATTCTCTCTGATTTTTAAATAAGCGGGTATTTAAGGTATAGCATTCATAATAAATAGTTTAAAAGAGGAAAACTGAATTCTGTCAAACTAACACTTTATGGTCTAATTAAGAATATATGCGGTAAAGAAGTAGATGTGGAATCATAAAACATCAAGAATAAAAGACACCCTCCGTCATCTCATTTGTTTTCCCCCAACATATGCAAGATTTTATCTATACTAATGATCCAGATGTCAGTACAGAAACACATATGCCCATAAACCTCCTCCTGAATGCTGCATAGCTGAATCTCAGCTTGAATATTTACAATTGGACACCTGTGTTTTTATAAGTCAAGTGTGGGCTAGGGGTTTTGTTTTCGTTTACTTGTTGTGGTGTGCTTCCAAATCATCTCTGACCTATGGCAACCCTAAGGCAAACCCATCATATGGTTTTCTTGGCAGAAATTGCTCAGAGGGGATTTGCCTTTGAGGCTGAGAGAGTGTCACTTGCCAAGGTCCCCCAGTGAGTTGGCTGAGCAGGGATTCGAACTTGGTCTCCCAGTATCCTAGTCCACACTCAAACCACTACAGCCCACTGCCTCTCACTTTTACTCAGTGCCTTTACAGACTGCCAGAAATAATGCAGCTTGAGACCACTTTAACTGTCCTGGCTCAGTGCTAGGGAATCATAGGAATTGTAGTTTATTGTGGCACCAGAGCTCTCTGACTGAGAAGGCTAAATGTCTCAGAAAAAAACTACAATTCCCATTATTCCCTAGCATTGAGCCAGGACAGTTGAAGCGGTCTCAAGCTGCATTATTTCTGGCAGTCTGTAAAGCCTCCTTAAGTTAAAGAATATGGTATCTAGTGCTGGAACTCAGTAACTTTGGTTTTCGTTTTGTGGCACTCATTTAATTAAATTTGATGACTGGTTGTTGGTTTTTTTCCTAGCTTGGAAGAACCACTTAATTTTAGAAATGTTCATGAACTATGGCAAAAATGTAAGTCAGTCAAACCAATGAAGAAACTTGTGGCACCTTTAAAGACAACACATTTTATGTCACAAGCTTTTCAGGAGTCACTTGCAATGTGCATCTGATGAAGTGAGCTGGAGTCCACTAGAGCTGATGCCAAAAAAGATTTGTTCATCATTTAGATGCCACAAAACTCTTTCTTGTTTTTGCTACAACAGACTAATACACAGCACACCCTCCCTTCAGAATTCCTACATAAGTCAGTTCTTCTTGAGCAAAGTGTCCCAAATCACTGTCCAAAGATAACATAATACATTGTTGCAGCAAACATCATCATATATATATATTGTCTATCTTGGCTGAATACTTCATTTTATTTGATTTCTGAAGACTCTCAAATTACTGTTGTGCTAACACAGTGATTCCCAAATTCTCTCCTTCCAGATGTTTTGGACTTTGGTTCCCATAATCCCAACCCTTTGGCCAAGATGGCTGAGGCTTCTGGGAGCTGAAGTCCAAAGCATCTGGAAGACCCAGGTTTGGGAATCAATCACTATGTTAACATAAAAAACCACTGGTGGTGTCTGATAAACTGTCTGGTACTTGAACAGGTCTTTAAAAGTGCTACTGAGTCAAACCAATGGTCTGTCTAGTGGTGTATAGCAGTGGTGGTGAACCTATGGCACACGTGCCAGAGGGGGCACTCAGATCCTTCTCTATGGACATGCGCGCCGTTGCCCCTACACAGAGTTCGCCAGAGTTTGTTACTAGAAAGCCAGAGGGATGTGGCACTTTTGTGATAAATAAGTGAGTTTTGGGTTGCAGTTTGGGCACTTGGTCTCTAAAAGGTTCACCATCTCTGGCCTATAAGACAGCGGCTGTGCAAGAACACTGGTACAACTTTTGCAGCCCTACTACATCATTCCATCCCTTAACTAGACCATCTGTTATTGAACCTGAGAACTTTTGCATTGCAAAGCATGTGCTTGACCATTCAACTGTATCTTCCATGTGTAGGTGTACACAATGCTGGGTGATCCTTATTTCATCCAGCCCTTTATCAGCAGCTCTTTAGCTTCTCAGGTAATTGATGTCCCAGTCTTGCTATCTCACATCCTTTCACTGCAAATGCTGGTACCTGAAGACACAGGTCCTCATTAAATTAAATTTGATGAGTTTTTTCTTCCTAGCCAGCTGCCTGCTATGTTGATTTGGGGGTAGCCCCTCTATCTCCCTGTGGGCTTTTCCAGGGAAACCAACTCTATAATGGATGCAGCCTGAAAAAGTTTGGGGACCACTGGGTTATACAGTAGAAAATGGCATTGCTGAGACATGGTCCTGAAACAGACGTGCCAAATAGTGCACCTTCTGGCCGTTTCGGGGGTGTGGCATTTAGACGACGCACACCCCAAAGTGTCCAGAAGCCACTCCAAAGCCACCAGCAAAAGGAACGGATTTAATCCACTTCTGCCAGTGGCCCATTTGGGAGTGCAGCAGGAGTCCCAGAACAGTTGCAGTTGGAATGGCTGGAGATCACTCCTTCCGGGCCATCTGCTTCAGCCCATGATGATCTCAGCTTCAGGTGCTGAGATAATAACGGAAGCGAGGTGAGCTTCAATCAAGATGTTCACGGCTGTTTCTGTAGGAGAGTCTAGCTGTAACATCTACAAAAGGGTAATAGGTGAATGAGAGGGACAAAATGTGTTTACAAAATGTGACAGAATTGACCCCACCAAGAGTTTGAAATTGTGCACTGCATAATTAGGCAATATTAATACTTGTTATTCACTTCCAACAATGAAAGTCTCTTGACTGGATCTATAGTTTCTTAACAAAGGTTTTCTGAGTTTTAAGTACTGATGCCTGGGTATCCTGCTGGTTGTGACAGTATTAAAAAAGCTTCACTCCTCAGAACCTATGTGCTTGGCCAATATCATCATTTGGGATTGAGACATTCACAAAATGAGATTTTATTGAATCTCTCTTCACTGCCTCTCAGAGGATAACATGTAATTTCACAAGAGATGGCTATGATCTTTGCTTTCGTAACAATTGTTAATTTATGTCACTGGAAAGATCTGCAGGAAAGACATCTAGCATGCTTGTGCTTGTCCAGGAGGTACTGCTTGAATTAGAATTGTATTACTTATGTTCACACCAAGATTAGTCAACTGTATCTTATAAAATGTACCTGCAATTTAAAACCACACCACCTAGAATCACAATAGCTGTGTTTTTGTAGATACTGTTGCTGCATCTTCTTTTAGGGAAGAATAGTGCTTCCATTTGGCTGACTGCAACCCCAGTGCTTTCTGAAATAATTGTATAGGAAGAAGCTGGTCTGGAGTCAAAAACAACCTTTCGGCACCAAGGATGGCAGTCAGTGATACTGGATTGTTTAACAAAGGCTCACCTTTAGCAGTCTCAAATAGTTTCTCAGCACATATGTTTGTGACATAGATATAAGCACCCACTGTAGAGGTGCTGATCCTAGATGTCACAGACTGGAGGCTCCCAGCCAAACCTAGCTGCCAAGTTGCCAAATTAGAGAAAGAAGACGTGTGAAGAAGAAATTTAGAGATTGTACATTTAAATCCTGACCTAGCATGTCCTTCCCAAAGACTCCCCCCCCCAAAAAATTTTTTTGATTGATTCATTCACTTCCCAGAATTCCCTAGCATTGTGTTAGGGCAGTTAAAGCAATCTCAAATTGGATTATTTCTGCACTGTGTTTTGGCCCTGAGAGAGGTAGCCAAGCACTAGGAGTGGCAGGGTCAGAAACCCACTCAGCGATGGAACTTGCCGGATGCTCTTTCGCATTCCCTCTACACCCCATCTTCTTTACATGGTGGTAAGGATAAAAAGGGAGGGGAAAGAATCACATGTCTCACCTTCAGTTACTTGATGCAACTAGAGTATTTGTTTATTTATTTCAAGGATTTACATTCAACATGGAGAAATATAAAGTACTGCACTTAGGGCAGAAAAATGAAAAGCACAG
>CM034713.1:1858360-1871196 GCA_020142125.1 Phrynosoma platyrhinos
TCCAGTACAGGGTTCTTCCATTTGGCCTGTCCTTGGCACCGAGAGTCTTCATGAAGTGTATGGCCCCACTTGGGGCTTACCTCTTTCAAAAGGGAATCACAGTCTTCCCTTATCTGGATGACTGGCTCTTTATGGCCCTGACCAGCCAGCAGCTTCAACGAGACGTTCACTTTCCCCTTAGTCTTCTGGACTCCCTCGGTCTGATGGTCAATACGGAGAAGTCCAGTTTGACTCTGTCCAGACGGGCAAAGTTCATCGGGGCAATACTCAACTCCGAGGAGTTCAAGGCCTTTCTCCTATGGGACAGATTCCAAGCCCTGTAGCTGCCATCAGGGACTGCCTTTGACAGAGATATGTGACTGCCCATACCATTCAAGTAGCCTTGGGACACTTGGCATCAACTACCTTTATGACTCCCTGGGCAAGACTTTGACTTCGACCCATTCAGTCCTGGTTCTTGTCTGTGTTCGATCTGGGATGCCCTTTCTGACCCCTCAACCAGAGGTCAACTTGACAATGGATGCGTCTCTGGAAGGATGGCGAGTGCACACACAGGAGCTGACTGTCAAGGGTCAAGGGTCCACGTCGGAAAGAGGGCTCCACATCAATGCCCTCTAAATGCTGGCTGTGGAGAAGGCCCTTCGGGCGTTTCAGACTGTTTTGTCAGGCAAGGTAGTGCTTCTTCTCATGGACAACACCACCGTGATGTTCTACCTGAACAAACAGGGAGGCACACGGTCCCAGATGCTCTTGCAGATGACAATCCGCATCTGCAGTTGGTGTATCGACAACAACATACTCCTACAGTTGGGGCACCTGCCTGGAGAAGACAGCGACCTTGCAGACGAGCTGAGCAGATCATCCAACACGTGTCACAAGTGGCCCCTCCACCTGCAAACAGTCTCCGATCTCTTCTCCACCTGGGGCCGCCCAGAGACCAACCTCTTCACGACCAGAGAGAACACTCATTATACAGAGTTCTGCTCTCGGATTTAAGCTCTGGAGTTGTGAGGAGGTGCCTTCCAGTACAGGTGGTCCAGGAGGATGTTCTACGCCTTTCCCCCCATTTCCACTGATCACGAAGGTCATTGCCAAGATGAGGACAGAAGGGACGGATGCCATTCTCATCACTCCTTGGTGGCCGAGGCATCCATGGTTCACCCCATTACTACAGCTCGCTCAAGGGCGTTACCAGCGCCTCGAGTTCCGTCCTGACCTCCTCTCAATGCACGGTGGTTGGGTTCAACACCCGGACCTGGACTCTCTCCCCCCGGAAGCCTGGAGAATTCATCCTTGACATCGTTGCCTGCTTCCGTACAGACTGTGATTCAGACTGCACAGAAGCCCTCTACCAGAAGATCCTATGCACTTAAGTGGAACAAATATCTGGAGTTTTTGTCTGCTAAGGACCTGCCTCCATCCCGAGTCTCGGGACTGGTAGTCCTGGAATTCTTAATGTCTTTGGCTGATTCCGGCCTATGCCTTAACTCTGTGAAGTGCAATCTCTCTGCCATCTGTTCACACTACCAGCTTCAGGGCAGACCGTCTTTTTTGTGGATCCCTTGGTAAAGAGATTCTTCAAGGAACTGAACAACCTACATCCTCGGTACCAACCTCGGCTTGGAGCCTAGACTTGGTGCTTTCCTATGTCTCCACCAAACCATGTGAACCCTTGGCCACCATGGACTTAAGATTGCTGACCTGGAAGACAGCATTCTTAGTGGCCATTACCTCAGCCCAGCTTGCAGGTGAACTGTGTGCCTTGCAGATGGACCAACCATATATCCGCTTCCACAGGGACAAAGTGGTCCTCTGTATCACCTTTCTGCCCAAGGTGGTGTCAGCGCTTCACAACAACCAGGACATTGTGTTGCCCACCCTGGCCTCCAACACGATTACTGATACCGAACATAGACTGCATTCTTAGTTTAGACATTCGGAGAGCCTTGGCATTTTACTTGGAAAGGACATCAGGTTCGAGGCGCTCTGAGAGACTTTTTGTATGTTACTCAGAGGCCAAGAAGGGACTGCCTGTGACATCCCAGAGACTATCCAAATGGGTATAATCAACCATTCATCTTTGTTATGAATTGGCAGGTAAAACCCCACTGGGCCGGGTGTGTGCACATTCCACCAGGGCGCTAGCTGCATCCTCTGCATTCTTGACTGGAGTACCTCTAGAGGAGGTTTGCAAGGCTGCTGTCTGGTCACAGCCAATGACCTTTATAAAGCACTATAGGTTGGACATAAGGGCCAGACAGACCTCATTTGGGAGGGCAGTGTTGCTTTCTGGTTTGCACTGATTAATTGCATGCCTTTACACCATGCTAATTGCACTATTTGATTGCATACTCGATTCTAGCACAAAGGACACCTGAGTGCATTTGAAGTTTACAGTTTGTAATTTATTGTTGTTAATAAATGTTACCTTGTTTGAAATTTATAAGATTGTGTCAGGACACTCCCTCCTCCACTGACCGCAGCTTGTCAATCTAAATAATCCATTTGTGTGATTTGCAGAGACCACGAAGAAGGAACGACCGGTTGCTTACCTGTAACAGTATTTCTTCGAGTGGTCATCTGCGAATTCACACAAATCCCGCCCATCCTCCCCTCACTGTGTCCTGCTCATTATTTAAAATTCTCGCTGTCACTGCTTGGCAGCGTACGTTTTGGAACTGAGGGAAGAGCAGGAACACCAGGGGCTTTGTAGAGGAGGGAGGAGCTACTGCCAAAAAGTTGCAATTGGAAATTTGCCCAGTGATACCAGAACTTTCTGAGCTAGCTGCGCAGGCACAGATGTAACCCATTTGTGTGAATTCGCAGATGACTACTCAAAGAAATGCTGTTACAGGTAAGCAACCTGTCCATATACACATTCCTCTCTGACTTTCAGTCAACTTCAACGTCTGTTTCACAGCTAGAAATTTAACCCCAGTAACTCACAGCAATAACCTGCTGCTCCAACAATAACAATGAACATCCCAGCTG
Source organism: Phrynosoma platyrhinos (assembly GCA_020142125.1). Taxonomy (NCBI): domain Eukaryota; kingdom Metazoa; phylum Chordata; class Lepidosauria; order Squamata; family Phrynosomatidae; genus Phrynosoma; species Phrynosoma platyrhinos. The sequence continues at coordinate 1,861,352 of CM034713.1, forward strand.
TCAGTTCTCAACTGTCCGCTGATATCTGATGTGACCAATCTCCTAGTCCACTCATATAGAATGTTGACTGCAAGTCATCACTCAGTCAATCAAAATATTTTTTTCTGTTGTGTAATAAAGGCATATTACACCAACATATACTTGTGCACTAGTCGTGCAGTTGCATTCATGCTTCTGGTTTTGTTTCTTTTCCCCTTTTGTTTTGCTTCTCTTCTTTCCTTTACTGCTTGAAGCATTTTGTCTGTTACTCATTGTGTCTCCTCTTTCATTTTGGATAAGAGATTTACTTAGTAACAGTAAAAAAGAATGAAAATGTAAACATGATATCCATGCAAATGATTCCCCTTAGGGCTCTCTCCTTCAAAACCCCGCCTATCTAGGTTCAACTCTTCCTAGAAAAATGGAGGCCAGCATTTTTCATACATATGCTAAGCAGTAGTATCATATTTATGTCATATTGTAGTTACATTTGAATGGTTTCCTGGAATCTCACAGTGGACTGGCACTTGGTGGATGTGCACTGTCACCAGTTAATGGATCACCATGAACATTGCTCTAAAACACATTGGGCAAACACATACTTTGAATCAAACTTCAACCAGATGTTTTCTTTAACAATGAAGTAGAATGTGTTTGGGTTCATGGTCCCCTTGGGCGGTGCAAGGGGCTTTTAAAGCTTTGTGGTATTGGTGTTGTTGTAATGCCTATGTTCATTTTATAGGTATGTCGATGATGTGATCAGCCGTATTGACAGAATGTTTCCAGAATTGTCCATCCACTTATCCAGGCCAAATGGGACTTCAGCAATGTTGCTGGTAGGTTAAAGTTTGAGTGAAACCATTGTTGTCACTGTTATAAATAATAAACATTACAGTCAGGCCTTTGTATTCATGGATTCCTTATCCACTGATTGAAAGATCCATGGTTTGAAAATATTAATATTTATATATATAAATTCCAAAAAGCAAACCTTGATTTTGCCATTTTATATTAGGGACACTATTTTACTATGTTATTGTATTTAATGGGACTTGAGCATTCACAGATTTTGCTATCATGGGGGGAGTGGTCCTGGAACAAACCCCGTTGGTATCCAGGGGGTTGAGGAAATGGCCCACTGTACTAATGCTAGTAGTAGAAGTAGTGGTTATTGTTGCTGTATGCCTTCAGTAGTATTGGCAGTAACTGGTAGTCGGTGTAGCAGATATATTCTTCCTACTGCCAAACTGGATTAAATACTTGCAATCAAAAACAGCAAAAAGCCCATCCTGCTAAAGTTGGTTGCTACGGGAGGAAAGCTTTGGCTTTCTAGAAAACCTTAACAGCAGAGAACAAATTTAGAACAAAGCACATGAGAAAACATGTTAACTGCCCTCGAGTCGATCTCGACTCATAGATGAGACATCTCCAAGACTCTCTGTCCTCCACTGCTCTGCTTAATTCCTGCAACCCCATACCTGTGGCCTCCTTAATAGAGTCCATCCATCTAGCTTATAGCCTTCCTCTCTTTCTACTACCAACCACCATCCCCATCATTATTGTTTTTCCAAAGAGTCCTCTCTTCTTATGATGTGTCTGAAGTACGACAGCCTCAGTTTGGTCATTTTGGCTTCCAGGGAGGTTTCCGGTTTGATCTGCTTTAGGACCCACTTGTGGTAGACTGGAGAAAAGTAGATTGAGGGGTGAGATGTTTGCCTTTTTAAAATATTTTTAATCATCACACAAAGAAGATGGGTCAGATTTTCTGCCCTAGAGGGTAGAACCAGATCTAATGGTTTGAAGTTGGAGGACGAAAGATTTTGAATGAACATTACAAGGAACCCCTTGATAGTAAGAACAGTTCAGCAATGGAGCCAATTGTTTAGCGGCATCAGGGTCTCCTCTGGATATGTTCAAAATCTACCTGCTGAAGATATCCAAGCTGGAGACCATGCATTGAGCAGGAAGGGAAGGGAGACTCTCCTGTGGGGTCCCTTCTAACTCTAGGATTCTATGATTCTGTGAGAACTGATCTGGGAAAGGGGGGGCACTATTTATGGGCAGTTGCCAGGGCTTAACTGATAGTATTAATTTTCTTAACAGCTGACATGTATACTATATCACAAATGGCTTCAACTTTCACATGCACAAATGTATCTGATATCATTAGCCATGGAGGGGTGGGTGGGTGACAGGAGACTGTTTTTCCCAGTATCTTCTGATTTGAACCTGAATCTGATAATCTCTCCATTTAATGTTTGGGCCTAAACATGATTGGTACAGTGCATCTCCATAGAGTTGGAATGAGCTGCTTTGAGTCCCTGATCCAAGGGACTCAAGACACAGTATTAGTATTATGAAGTAATGATTAAGATGTCATAACACTTTGCACAACTGAATCCCCATACACAGTACCCCATATACAGAACCATAGTTCAGGAGAATTGTTGCAGAAAGAAAACCCTAATGTAGATTGGGAAATATTTTAAGGAATTGGTTGATACCACTGATGCCACTATCTGCTAGTTTCTAGTGAGTTTTGGCTTGTGACTTATTTAGTACACTAGTTGTTACGAAAGTGTTTTAGTTCAATGAATGATGATTGTGACCAGTACATTAAAATATGCAGCTATAATGCTAAGTTATATTCCATGACTCCTGAAGAACTAGCAACCTTAAGGGAGTTCATAGACAAAATTTTGGCAAAGGGGTTTATAAGGCCAGCCACTTTTTCAATGGCTGCCCAGTTTTGTTCCAGTGCGAGAAGGATGGCTCATTGAGACTGTGGATGGACTATCAAGGATTAAATGCTATATGTACCACCTCAAGACAGGTATCACACTGATTCAAACAAAAAAAATGGCTTTTGTCCTGTTTAAAATATGTTTAAAATATTTTAAAGGATTTCCATTGCTTTTAAATCAGTTGTTAGTTAATACTATTTTAATCTTAGTATTGTACAGTATTGTATTTTCTACCTTTGTGTGAGCTGCCTTGAGTCCCAGCCTGAGGGAAAGGTGGGATATAAATAAAGGGAAGAATGGATGGATGTGAGAGTAGGGAAGGGTAAAGGGAATGCACCAAGACATTAACATAAAAAATTAATCACTACTGCATACTGATAAGGGGGTAGGATGAAACAATCTCAAAATCTGGTATATGAGTTTTTGAGGATGGATGGAAAAGGGAAGAGATGTTTCAGAAATACAATGAGAAGAGCGGGGAGGGGGGACAAGAATAAAAAGACAAATAGCTACATTTTTTCCAAAGTGTTTTGAGGAAGTGGGTTTACCAACAAAATATTTAATACTGCTTAATCACATAATTTAGAACAAGTTTTCTACTTCATTGGCTTATGCAACTTTCAAGTTAAAAAGAATAAGTATTACAATTTCTTGAAACACAGTGGCAACACAACCTGTTTGTGCAGAAGGATGATATAATGTATGACCTGCAATTGGTTTTGTCTTCAGGAAGATTCTAGGAATTCTGGGGAACATAATATTCAGTCATATTCATATTGGCCATGCAGCAAAATACAACAAAATACAAAATACAGAAGCAGCAAAAGTTTTATATGACCTTTATTGGACCTAAAAAACTTAAAAGTTTTTTCTGGATGTAACAGTACAGAGACTTCTTGAGAAATTCAATGTTATCTGCCTAAGAAAGGAGCAGTTAGCTTTGCACAGGACAGGGACAGCTGGATCTCAAGGGAAGTTATTTTTATGTTGCTAATGGACTTGAAATTTTATTACCTTTACTTTGTACTTTGGACATATCATGAGAAGGCATGACTCATTAGAAAAGAAAATAATGCTCAGAAAGGTAGAAGGCAGCATAAAGAAAGACAACATGCAACACAACAAGATGGCTAGACTCAATTAGGGAGGACATGGGCCTGAATCTACAAGACCTAAGCAGAGCAATGGGAAAGGGGGGCTTGGAGATGTCTTCTCCACAAGGTCACCATGCATTGTTTTTATTTATTTATTCATATCCCTCCTTCCTTCTGGTACAGGGACTCAAGGCAGCTAGTAACATTTAAAATCAAAGTTAAAACAGTGCAAAACAATAAAAAATACAAAGTTCAAAAAACAATTACATGATTCCAAAAAGTTAAAAACATTACATGTTCAAATTTGAAATTTAAAAACTCACTCTTACAGCACCCATGTCAGTGTGAGAAAGCATGATGGCATAAAAATGCTTTTTTATCTGCCACCGAAATCAAAGCACGAATGGAGCCAGCCTGGCCTCTGGGGAGGGAGTTGCAGAGCCTGGGAGCAGCCACCAAGAAGGCCCACCCAACGTGCCTGAGAGGATGGTGGGACAGAGAGGAGGACATCTCCAGATGATCACAGTGTTCTAGTGGGTTTGTAAAGGGAGATGGACCCAAGACGTATAGGGCTTTATAGATCAAAATCAGCACTTTAAATTGTTCCTAGAAATGGACCGGAGTTGTTGCAACAAGAGAGTTGTATTCTCCCTGTAGCCAGCTCCAACCTGGCTGAAGCTCTTTGGGCCAGCTGAAGTTTCTGAGCACCTTTCAAAGGCCGCCACATGTAGTGCTCATTACAGTAATTCAAACGGGATGTAATCAAGACGTGTACCACCATGGCCAGATCTGACTACTCCAGGAATGGGCACAGTTGGCACACTAGTTTTAGCTGTTACTGCCGATACCTAGGCCTCCAGGCTCAATGCTGAATCCAGAAATACCCTCAAACTGCGAACCTGCATTTTCAGGGGGAGTGTAACCCCATCTAACACAGGCTTGAATCCCTATTCCCGGATCTGTATTTTGACTGACCAGGAGTACCTCTGTCTTGTCTGGATTAAGCTTCAGTATGTTTGCCCTCATCCAGTCCATTACAGCTGCCAGACACTGGTTTAGGACAGGAAAAGCTTCCTTGGAATTAGGTGGAAAGGAGTGATAGAGCTGGATATCACCCGCATACTCATGACACCATACTCCAAAACTCTGGACAACCTCTCCCAGCAGTTTTATGTAGATATTAAATAGAATAGGAGACAGTACTGAGCTCTGAGGGACCCCACAGGCCAATGGGCAAGGAGTCGAACAGGAATCTCCCAGCACCACCTTCTGAGAACACCACTCCAGGAAAGAATGGAGCTACTGTAGAACAACCTCCAAGCCCCATCCCTGGAGAGGTGACTCAAAGAATATCATGGTTGATGGTATTGAAAGCCACTTATAGGTCTAGTAGAACCAACAGGGACACACTCTCCCGTCTAGTTCCCTGCATAGGTCATCCACCAAGATAACCAAATCAGACTGGCATGGATCTATATACTCCTTCCCATCCAGGAACCCCTGGAGTTGAGAAGTGTGGGGTGCAATTTGAGTTTCCTAGGGTGTTAAGCCTTTTAAAGGGAAACAAAAATTTGCGAGTATGAAAGTTAAACTTGTTAGAGTTCAGCTTTCATCAGCAGAACAGCATAAATGTGGGGCAGACTTTATTCTAAATCTGCCTTCCTAAAGAATAAAGTAAAGGCAAAGGTATTCCCCATTGACCATAGAGGGTGGTGCTTGTCTCTGTTACTAAGCCAAAGAGCCAGTGTTGTAAAATACAACTCTGTGATCATGTGTCCAGCATGATTGCACAGAACGCTGTTTACCTTCCCACCGAAGTGATACGTATTTATCTACTTGCATTTGCATGCTTTCAAACTGCTAGGTTGGCAGAAGCTGGGACAAGGGACAGGAGCTCACCCCATCATGCAGCTCTTGGGCCTCGAACTGCCAACCTGCTGATCTTGCAGTCAACAGAGTTAGCATCTTAACCACTTGAGCCATCACGTCCCATAAGGAATAAAGACTTATTCCAAAAAACCCCCCAACAACATACAGTTCGTAGTTTAAAAACAAGTAATAATGACTTAAATAAATGCATAACAAACTAAATCCTATCCTAACTAGTGATGGTTTGGGTGTAGCAGGAAGAAACTGTTAACATCATTTAGAGGAGACTGTTACTTCAACTCATACCCAGAGGTGATTGTTTAGCATCTTGAGAGAGAGTCTGTTAAACAGGCTCAAAGTATGAGTGACAGGAGTCACATGTTTAGATAGAATGAGATAAATAGTGGGAAGCCCTCTATCTATGGAGGGAAAAGAGAATGCAGTGCATAAACTTTCCAACAAAAATCCACCACATGCTCCAGCACCTTGCTCAAAAATGGAAGGTTGGTGACTGGCCTATAGTTATGCTGTAGAGGTCAGAAGAGGTCTTACCACAGCCTCCTTTAGGTGTGTTGGGACCCTGTCTTATTATAAAGAGGCATTCACAACTTCCCTCACCCACTCCACCAGTCCTCCTCTGGCCTCTTTAATAAGCCAGGATGGGCAAGGGTCTAGTATACATGTAGTGGCTCTTACTTCTTTCTCCAAGGATCCTGTCCACATCCTCAGGCTGCACAAATTGATGAGTATTCCTCAACACTGGACAAGCAGGAGCTATGGGTACATCTAATGGAACTGTATCAACTCTGGCATCTTAAGTCAGAGCGAATCCAAGTGATTTTATCTGCAAAATGGTGGGCAAATTCTTCTCAATGAACTGTCGAGTGACTTACATTCTCCTGTACATTCTCTCCTGCAACAGATCCCTGGCCACTCGAAACAAGCTGAGCTGTTCTGGGCAGCTGCAATAGTTTTAGCCAGAAAGGCCTTTTTGCTACCTTTATTGCCCTACTATATGTTTTCAGCCACATTTTAGCCTCTTTCTGGTCGGATTCACTCTGAGTTTTTTGCCACTGTCACTTTAGTCTCCGTCTCATTCATTTCAATGATTCAGGTTGACTCAAGGGTAGCTAACAACAAACTTTATTGTTCGTTGTCCATAGTCCTCACATGGCCAATGAGGGGCATAATGGCTCTGCAAGGCTTCAGAGTCTAGCTCAGGGGTAGGAAACCTTTCCCCTTTAAGGGCCGAGGGACTTCAGCTCCCAGAAGCCTCAGCTCCTGGGATTCTGGGAGCTGAAGTCCCTCGGTCCTTAAAGGGGAAAGGTTGCCTACCCCTGGTCTAGGTACATGGGTTAGGCTTCTAGTTCTTTGGGGAAAGGATTGGACAACATAGTTGGGCAGGATGGGATGTGGTGTCTTAGAAGTTAAGACACCAGTTCTGACGATCGGAAGATTGGCAGTTCAAGGCCCGGGTGCTGCATGATGGGGTGAGCTCCTGTCCCTAGTCCCAGCTTCTGCCAGCCTAGCAGTTTGAAAGCATGCAAATGCAAGTAGATAAATAGATGCCACTTTGGTGGGAAGGTAATAGCTTTCAATACAGTCATGCTATTCGACCCTACTTGCAACTCCCTGGCGATGCCTTCCAGTTCAAGTGGTATGGGAGGATGTTCTACTCCTTTCCTCCATTTCCACTCATCACCAAGATGAGGACAGATGGGACAGACGGCATACTCATCACCCCACCTCATCATCACTTGTGTTTTAAACAATTTGAACTTTTCTTATAATTTAGGGCCAGAAATAATCCAGCTTGAGGCCACTTTAATTGTCTTGGCTCAGTGCTAAGGAATCATGGGAAGTGTAGTTTATTGTGGCATCAGAGCTCTCTGACAGAGAAGGCTCAATATCCCAGAAAAAATACAATTCTCATGATTCCCTAGCACCGAGCCAGGACAGTTAAAATGGCCTCAAACTGCATTATTTCTGGCAATCTGTAAAGCCCCTAAATTAGCTTTTGCCATGTAATTTTCCTCTCTCTCTTTTTTTTAATAATTTGAGTGTTTACTTTTTAAATGCCTGATTGCTTCCTTGGGAAGTGTAGGGGAAGCTCTGGTCACACATCTCCCAGACCAGAACTGTCAGGAACCCAATAAGTAATAGTTTGTGTTCCCAGGAGCCATAAGGGAGGCTATTGAGCCCATACACCTTCTGGAACTTGAGAGGGATTAAATATCCAAAGAAGGGTTGCTGACACCGCAACTGTGCTGCTGTAGTGGGAAGAGGAGGCATGTCTGGTTAGATTTCTTGATTCCCATTATGAGAGAAAGGTGGGATATAAGTAAGTAAATAAATAAAAATAGATTATGGACACATCCCAGGGCTCCATTTCGCCACAATAGCAAGTATATTTCTATACCGCTTATCAGTACACTTAAGCACTCTGTAAGCAGTTTACAATGTGTAAGCCAATGGCCCCATTAAGCTGGGTACTCATTTTAGCAACCTACGGAAGGATGCCAGGCTGAGGTGACTCTGAGCCCCTGGCTGGTATTGAACTCACAACCTTGTGGTTTTGTGGGTGAACGGCTGCAGTACATATATTTAACCATTGCTCTACCAGGGCTCTCCTCCTATAGAGGGCCTCTGCCTGCACTGAGATCCCTCTATGCCAGACCTGCACAAGTCGGCAGTGGGTAGGGGCCAAAATTAAAATAGACGACATTATTTTGGGCCACATATAGATTTTAATTAAATATTAATTAATTAATTAATTAATCAATCAATATTAATTAGAATTAATAAATATTAATCCCCCCCCCATCTCCTCTGCCCAGCCTGTCCTTCTCCTCCTCCACCCAGACGTCTTGGGAGAAGGCTGAGCAAAGGAGGAGCCTTAAGGAGCAAGTGTTTGCCTGTCCTCCTCCTCCTTCACATGGCCCTCTCCTCAGGAGAAAGCCAAGTGGTGGATGAGCCTTGAAGTCATTCCACATCCTCATGGGCTGCCCAAAATCCTTTGGTGGGCCACATGTGGCCACCAGGCTGTATGTTGTGGAGGCCTGCTCTATGCCATCCTAAATAACAAAATGTTGGCCTGTGACTCTAACATCGTCACAACTTTTCTCCTGATGCCTGATGAAGAAGCCAGTGAAGCTTAGAAAGCTTGCAGAATGTATTGTATCCTTTAGAGTTGGCCCAATAAAGGTACTGCTTGTTGGTGGTTCCAGGAATTCAGTTGCAGATATGTGGAACTGACTGAAGAGGCAGGAGCAGGTGAGGCCGTGGGCAGGTTTTTCAGTGATAGTAATAAAAAGTGAAGCTTTTTCAAGGATTATCTCCATTTGAAATTCTAATCTATGCAGCCTTTTTTGTCTAAACAAGAGGCACGTTGGCTTAAAAATAAGTTTTCACCTTCAGATAGTGTTGACATTTGTAGACACACTACAGGTTACACTAGTAAGCAAGCCTAATAAGCCTCATTCCTAAGGGTTATTGTTGGCTCTGAATAGTTGCTGTGTTGCCATCATTTGTTGCTGGGATTTCCTCTTAGACGCTGGACTTCTTCTGTTTTTTCAGATGTATACATAGTAATTGCACCTCATTAGGCTAGACGGGAAACGGCACAATCTAAGCACATAAATAGTTGAAACCCTTTTTCTAGAGTTCTGTGGGACCTTCCACTGACTTTAATGCCATGTGTCATGGTAGTTTTGGATAGCAGTTTAATCCCAACCCACCTTGCTGATTTAGTAAATAATCCTTTAATTGCATCTGCTCATGAAAAATGCCCTGTAATAACTTTTTTAAAAGACTACAATATTCATTGTCATTATTTCACTTCTTAAAAACACAGTTCCAAATTTTAAAGGTATTACCTTTAATTTCTAATTCCTGAAAAGTAAAATCAACGTTCATTTTAGTGTTATGAAAATTTGGGGGGGAAAGGAGGACTTGACAAAATAGTTCAAAAAGTTCAAGAAAACCACCACTCATATAAATATTAAATCCATCCTTCTCAGCCCTGCTCAAAATGGAGGACCTTTTGGACATTTAGCCTTCTCTGTTAGTGATCTCTGGTCTGACAACAAACAACAAATCCCAGAATAGCATGGAACCATGGCAGTTAAAGTGGTATCAAACTGGATTATTTCTGCAGTGC
>CM034713.1:1871840-1893816 GCA_020142125.1 Phrynosoma platyrhinos
TGAGACAGCCTGTTCACCAGGATGGAGGGATTGGGGGAAATAGGCCAGATGCTCTGCACCTCCTCTAGCCAGGGCCTGCAGATGACACCCGCTGTAGTTCCCCAGCAGTCGGAAGTCCCTTTGAGGAATACAGAGCCAAGGTAGGCCCCAGAAAGCCCTCCATGCTCCACTATACCCCTCAGAGGGGCAGAAGGAGGAGGACAGAAGGAGAAGAGGAGGATGAGGGAAGAGGAGGAGAAAGGAGAAGGGGAAGGAAAGGAGGAGGAGGCAGAAGGAGAAGGAGAGGGAGGAAGAGGAGAGCCAAGCAAGAGGGGGCAGCAGAACCACAAGAGGCAAGGGGGAATGTTGAAAGCGGACAACACAGGTCAAGTTAATAACCTCAGGGGAGGAGGGGTATCAGACCGCCCCCCTGGGCCCATTTCCCTCTCAGCCTCCACCTGTCAGGATGTACAGACATACCACACTGGGTTGTTGCTGTTGCTGTTGCTGTGTGCCTCCCCGTCATTTTGACTTAGGTTATGGCAACCCTCTCTTGGGAACTTTGTGACAAGATTTATTCAGAGCGGGGTTGGTAAGCAAAGGAAGAGGGAGCCAGCAGGGTGGTGTAGTGTTGGGCTAGATCAGGGTTCGAATCCCGGCTGGGTCATGGAAATCCACTCTCCCAAGTCCCACTCTCTCAGCTCAGTTCAGCAGATGGCCATCGCAAATCCACCTTTGAAGAAACCTGTCGAGAATACCCCAGGGTAGGGTCGCCTTGGTCTGAAACGACTTGAAGGCACACAGCAACAACAAAGGAAGAGAGCAACATGGGGCACCCCAGATGGATGGCTGGAGCTTGGCTTCAAGAGATGCCACCTCCTTCCCCAAGGTAATGACTCCCTCCCCTAAGTTCCCCTTGGGATTGCCATAAGTCAGAAACAATTTGAAGGCACACACACCTTAAAGGAGAGATGGTCCCCTCAGATGACACAAGGAGAAGAGAGAGGGGCTGGGGTGGCCAGTCACCAGGCTCTCATCTTCCTTTACTCATCCTTCAAGGGTGCATCCTTGGACTAGAGCCAGGGCAGATGGGCGGCAGTGCTATAGGCCTCCAGCAACTTGGCCATCCTCCCAGCCCGGGCCAGCGTGTCCCCTTGGCAGAGGCAGCTGGCCGCCATGGAAAGCCTCTTCTGCCACTTGCAGCATCTCCGGGCAGAGGACTCTTGGCAGCTGCAAGGGCCTGGTGAGCCACCGGCCCCACTGCACATGTCCCCAAAAGGGACTGCCCAAGTGACCTCTAAAATGGTGGCGCAAGGGTGCCTTTGCATGCCCTCAGAGAGGCCATTGCATGCCCAATCCGGTACATGTGCTATGCATTTGCCAACACGGATATAGGTTCACTGCCTCATGCAGAGCAAAGCTGACTTCAAGGGGAAGGGAGTATTGGTTCAAAGTTTTATTTTATTTCTGTTTAAGGAGAAAGGTGTGAGAAGGCTCGCCTCACCCTGAATTTTCCTATACCATCTTTAGGGGGGATACCATAAATGATATGATCATTTACAACACCATTGTTAGCAATGAAAATATTGCTTTTATCACCCCCTTGAAATATTTGACCCTGTGAATATGTCAATAATATTTTCCCCTCCAAAATATGTAAGAATGTCATGTGTGTACATCTTCTGCCCTTCATATATTCTCACTAGTGTCTTTTCCTTCTTGTTATTTAATTATGTATTTTATTTTGTATTTTATTTATAAGCCATCCTGAAGAGATATTTTATTGAAATATGACACATAAATTCTTAAAATAAATAAAATGTGATCTGATCTCAATATCCAGTTTCTCACTCCAGCTCATGGTAAAGTTACACAAACAAGGATTCTTAGCAAAGTCATTTTTCACTATCCCTGTTGTACTTCATAAGACAGAGTCCTTCAAAATCCTGGAGGTCCCACAGGTTGAACCTTGGTTTTTACGTGGGTCCATATCAACCTTTTGCTCCCAGCAAATTCTTTAGTCAACTGGCTCCATAATATTTGAGCCTTGTCCTTCTCAACACTGCTCATGTATTGGGCAACATCAAGGTCAGTTTGTTGGTATCAATGCTTTTGTACCAGACCATAGGGGAAAATACAAAATCTTTTTTTTCATTTAGAAGAGGAATGAGGAACCAGGAGCCCTCTGAGCTGATGGGAATCCATCACCATCTAGAGGATTACATAATCCCCACTCCTGACCAAGAGAACTGACTGAAACTAAGGTGTATCAGGATGTGAATGTCCTTAATCCTTCAGACAGTATGGCTTTCAGCATATATGTGGCTCATGCCCAGATTATTTGAAGAACTGTAGCCAGTGTAGCCTAGTGGTTTGAGCTGGTTTTTAAGTGGTTTGGACTCTGGAGACTAGTGTTTGAATCCCGGCTTGGCCATATAAACACACTGGGTGACCTTGGGCAAGTCACACTCTCAGCCTCAGAGGATGGCAATGGCAAACCCACTGTGAAGAAACTTGCTAAGAAAACCCCGTGATAAGCATCTTATGGTCACCATAAGTCTGAAATTACTTGAAGGCACACAACAACTAATTCTTCCATACAAACCTGCCCGTTTTTTGATATATGGAAAGAAGGCAAATGTTATCTTAGCCTTGATTAATAGAAACATAATTTCCAAGTCAAGGGAAGTAATAGTCCCCCTATATTCTGCACTGGTTAAGCCTTATCTGGAGTACTCTGTTCATTTCTAGGAGCCTAATTTTAAAAAAGATACAGACAAGCTGGAATAAGTTCAGAGAAGGGCAACAAAGATAATAAGAGAGATAGAGATCATAACATATGAGGAGAGGTTGAAGGACCTGTCACGTTGAGCTTGGCAAAGAAGAGACTAAAATCTGACATGATCACACTCTTTAAATACCTCAATGGCTTCCACAATGAGGAGGGTGCTGGCTTGTTCTGTGCTGCCTCAGAGGGCTGAACATGTTGATGCTATTTTGAATTAGGTGGGAATGGGCATTCTTATTTATAATCACCATCAAAGGGAAGTCTACCAATGAGCTGGAATGAAGTGCTTCAGAGCTTGCCAGCTCAGCCCTTCTGTGTTGCTTTTTGCTGCCACACTCTTCTCAGCTTTTGTCAACAGCTCAATTAATTCCGGCTGTCATTGTTCAGCCACATGCTCTAATTATCACTTTGGCTCCAAGTCTTCACATCTTTTCTTGTTAGTCCAACTGACTTTGATGTGATTTATGTGAGAACTGTAGGCAGCAGGAGAGACCACAGGACTTCTGTGTCCAACTTCTGGAGAGTATACTGTGGTTGTCTCCAGGTTATAAACTGTGTGGTGATTCTGTTGGAGCCCTGGTTAGGACCATGATGCGAGCTAAAATTGTCATCAGTATGAGGACATATTTCTGCTCTATAAAATGGAGCAAGTCTGGTGGGATTTTTTTATTATTATTACATTTCTTCTTGTGTGCCATATTAGAGAAAATGTTACGTGCGTCATTTTTAAAAAAAACTGTATTTGGGACATTATCTTAGCAAGGACACTTTAATATGGGTGAGATTTGCCAGGCTTACATCATCAGATACTGAACTCATGGCTCGCACACTAGAATCTGGTGCTTAGGTGAACTTTACTGATTTTTGTCAACCCACGAAAGCCACACGAGTTATTATTCTAATATATATACTTCATACAATGGCTTTTCTCATAGGAACCTAGTGAGTTGTCTTATTATGAGTCAAAGAGATGTTCCATCTGTTGTTGTTGTTAACTGCCATCAGATTAACTTCCACTTGTGCTAACTCTATGAATGAGAGACCTCCAAGTCATTCAGTCATCAACCATCTTGCTCAACAACAACAACAACAATAATAAATTATTTTTATCCCACCCCTCTGTGTAACGCAACTGGGGCGGCTTACAACTATAAAATATACATCCATATCCCACAATCCCACCCCCCTTAAAATACAATTAAATAATGACAATTTAAAACGCATTTAAAATAGTAACACAAAAATAAAGGAACAAATAACAATAGCTACAGCCAAATCAGGGATGAGCAGGATGGCTGTCTCTTGATGGCCGGGATATCTATTCGGGAAAGGCCTGCCAGAAGAGATCCGTCTTAACAGCCATCCATCAGGCCATTCCATAATCTGGGAGTGGTAGACGAAAAGGTCCTCTGGGCGGTTGCAGACAACCTAGTTTTTATCGGCTGCAACAAATTCCTCCCAGAGGTCCTAAGTGCACAGGGTGAATTATACAGGAGGAGGCGGTCCTGAAGATAGGTTGGACCCAAGCCACTTAGGGCTTTAAAGGTGATAACCAACACCTTGTACTGGGCCCGGAAACTAATGGGTAGCCCATAGAGTGATCTCAGGGTTGGTGTTATATCCTTGTTCTCTTCTCCTTGTTCCTGAGATCAACTTGGCTGCCATATTCTGCACGAGTTGATGTTTCTGGACCATGTACAAGGGTAGCCCCATGTAGAGCGCATTACAGAAATCAAGATGAGAGGTTACCAAAGCATGCACCACAGTTTCAAGGTCCCTAACTTCCATGAAAAGGCACAGCTAGAGTATCAGCTGAAGCTGATAACAGGCACTCTTGACTGTTGCATTCACCTGATTTATCATCTGAGGCAACGGGTCCAAAACCAGCTTTTTTCACTGTCCAGCCTTTACAAGCATACAAACAGGAAATACAGTAGCATGAACAAAAGTATTCATTTAAATATCTTTACAGTTCAGAACCTTGTCTAGTTCCTTCATTAGCTGCCCTTCTAAGTCTTAGTCTTCTGATTTATTGACTAGTTTCCATTCAGATTATGACAGAGCTAAGGTATGAAAAATCTTTTTAATTATTTTGATGTCATCATTATCTACTTTATAAATCTGTGGCCATTATTTTTGTTCTATAAATCTATAATCTATAAAGCACAGGCTGATTTTCTTCTGAAATTCTTTGGTGTACTCCATTGGCCCACCCTCCACTCTATCTGTCATAGCCCTGGACTCAGAGGGAGAGAAGAACTGCTGGACATGATCCCCCTCCCCTCCTCCATTCTCTTTTGTTTTTGTGTCATGTCTTTTTAGATTGTAGGTCTAAGGGCAGGGAACTGTCTGATTAACAATTTGTAAGCTGCTTTAAGATCATTTCTAAAGAGTGGGTATAATAAATATAATAAATAATAATAACAACAACAACATATGTTTGCAATATGATCCGTGGTGACTCTTCCTTTTTTGAGCCTAGCTTGGATATCTGGCATTTCTTGCTCTGTATATGGTAAAAGTCTTTGTTGTAGAATTTAAGCATCATTTTTCTTGCATGGAAAATTAATAGAATCTCTGGTATCACCTTTCTTTGGGGGTGAAATGTACTGAGCATTTTCAATTTATGGGTCATGTTTTTGTTTTCTACTTTAGTTAGAAGTAGACTGAAACAGTTCTATTGGTATGCCATCTGTTCCTGTGGCTTTATTTCTCCAAAATGCTCTGAGTGCAGCTTCCACTTCACTTTCTAAAATTGTAGGTTCTTCTTCAAATGATTCTTCCTTGAATGAATCTGTCATCCTTTCATCTATTTTATGTAGTTCTTTGGTGTATTGTCTCCATTGGCTTTATATTTGTACTTGATTAAGTAACCTGTTCTTCTTCTGGGCATTTAGTATCTCCACTCTTGGTTTAAATTTCCCTTTCATTTCTCAGGACTTGTGGATGCAGTTCTTTTTTTTTTTTTTGCCCCTGTACATGAATTGTTGAATAGTTGCATTCAGAGATCTGACTATTTCTGTCATCTTTTACTTTTGCTTCTTGTCTGTCCTTAATTGATTGAAGAGTTTCATCTGTCATCCATTGAGGCTTTTTCCCCTTCCCCCCTTCTTTCCTTCCTTCCTTCCTTCCTTCTTTTTTTGTTTCAGATAATGTCTTTTTGCATTCTTCCCTTACTTCAGTCCAAAGTCTTCTGGCTGTCAGTCAATTAGGCTTAATAGTGCAAATCTATTTTCACATTTTCTTTAAGTTGTACAGGGGTATTCATCTTACTCTACTTTCACCTATCAAGAAGGTGATCCAGGATTATTTATTCTGCCCAACCACAACCTGCTTCTCAGCAGAATATGATGGATAATGTTTAAAAATAAAACACACTTTTTAAAAAAGGAATTTAAACACCCAGTTAAACTAATTGCAAATCCATTTTACCCTGGTCATCTAAATACTGCAACAGAAAAGACAGCTTTTGTGGACATTACTCCAATTGAGACCTTGATACACCTCTAAAGAAAGTATGAAATTGAGAACCCCTCTTTGCAAGACTCTACTATTCAAATGAAAAGGAAGTCTGAAGCTACACAACACATAGGAATATGGAATGTGAGAAACATACATCGGGGGAAGTTAAACATAATAAAACAAGAAATGGAATACATAAGCCTTGCCATTCTTGGAATGAGCAAGCTAAAGTGGACAGGAATTTGACATTTTGTTAATTACACAGCATTTTATTCAGAAAATGAACATCTAAGAAGAAACGAGGCAGTATTTATAGTGAGGACAGAGGAAGCAAAAGCAGTCAAAGGAAATAATCCACATCTGACTGAATAGTGTCAATAAGATTTCAGGGAAAACTCATCAACATAACTATAATCCAAGTTTATGCTCCAACTGCAGAGGGAGAAGAAGAAGAAATTGAACGATTCTGTGCTGGAGTCTAGGAGGAAATTCATCACACACCAAAACAGGACTTATTGTAGATCATAGGCCATTGAAATGAAAAAGTAGGAAACGGAGCACAAACATTGTTGGAAAATTTGGCACAATTTAGCCAAAATTTGGCACAACCGATTGAATTTTGCGAGGTCAACAGTTTGTTAATTGCAAACACATTTTTCAAGCAGCTGAAGAGCCGACTGCATAATAAGACCAGAAGTAGATTGTGGCACAGACCATGAATGACTAATAACAAAATTTAGAATAAAGGTAATGAAAAGCACTAAACTAACCATCAGGCTGAAATAACCTTCATAATGAGTGAAAGTTGAATATGGTCCAAAACACACAGAAGAAATAATCTAGTTTGAGACTGCTTTAACTGCCCTTGCTCAGTACTAGGGAATCCTGGGAATTGTAGTTTATTGTGGCACCAGAGCTCTCTGACAGAGAAGGCTAAATGTCTCACAAAACTACAGTTCCCAGAATTCCCTAGCATTGGGTCAGGGCAATCAAAGCAGTGTCAAACTGGATTATTTCTGCAGTGTGTTTTGGACCTAAGTTCATTTTAAAGATTAGGAGAGACCAAAGGTTTGTGCTTCTGTAGCTTCTCCTATGAAAATTCCTCATGGTATGCAAGTTGTGCTGGGAGAAATGAACGCTGCACAATATCTATTCCGGGTTGATTGTGCCCTGTTACATCACTTTTGCTGAATGAACGCATACAGGGTAGAAGCCAGTGTTAATTTTTGATAGTGCATTAAAAGAATATAAAAAGCAGTGTTTCTAAAAGTATTGCAGAAAGGGGTGAACAAAGAAATGCTGCAAGTCATCGTTTGAAGTAGAACCCTAAAATAATTTCTTTATTTTGGGAAAATGTATTCCACTCCGGAACAACTTATTTTAAGGGCTATCTTCACATTTCTTTTATAAAACAATTTTTTATGCTAACTTTTAATTGCAGTCTTCTGTAGATTTTTTCACATAACCTTTTCCCCAACGGCATCCATTCATTCTTACTAGAAGTAGATTGTGTACTAACTTCTTTCAAGCAGTCTGGAAGTATAAAACACTCACTTCAGCAATGTTTGTATATATAAGTATCTTAGAGGCAAAGCAGACAGGGCAAGAGGAGTAGCCAGAGGCCACTCCAGCCTCGATTACCACAGGAGCACAGCAACCAGATGCCACAGTCCCAAAGGTGGCTGCTTCCTTGGTCTCAAACAGGCTGCAAAAGGGAGCGGTAAGAAATGGCTCTGTTTGTGGCAGGGTTTGAGCTGCATTAGGTGGCCCCAACATGGCCTCTGTGCGATCCGGACGTGTGCATCATGTGCACTCCTCACCCCCAGTTTGAGGCCTCAGTTGAAGTTATTTAGTTCAATGCTTATCCCTCCTTCTGATTTGATTTAGCCAGTTTACAGGTTTTAAACATAAGCAATTTCTCATAAGTTCTTTAGAACTGAATTCTCTTGCTTGTCTACAGTAACTTAATTTCAGATAGTCACATGTGTACTTTTTAGAGGTAATAATAATAATAATAATAATAATAATAATAATAATAATAATAATAATTTTTATTTATATCCCGCCCCTCTGCCAGGCAATCGGGGCGGCGTACAACAATACAAAACTTCAAAGCAATAAATCACATTACAATCCCATCCCTCCTTCACCCACCCACCCATCACCCCAAACATACAAACAAATTAAATAACAGTAATTAAAAATACAATTTAAAAAGGTGCATAATTTTCTTGTCTTGTGGTCCTCCGAGAGCTGTAAGATGACAAAGCAGTCCTCCATGGCCATAACATGGTGCCGACGAGGATGTTCTCAGGCGGCGTTATATAGCCGCCGGTGCTCTTCCGGCATCCGCGGAGGAGGGGCGGCTCCGGCCTCTCAGCTGGTCTCCCGGGGCTGGTGGGCAGTCCTCCATGGCCTCGAGGATGCCGCTGCTCACATTTTTCAAACGATCAGTGTTGTAGGTTACTTCTCCAGTCTGTTAAAGAAACACTGGCTTGGTAGATTAGTTGAAGGTTCAGAGACACATGGCTCCCTCTTACTCTTCATTGTGTGAGCTCCCTCCTCCATTTTTTTGTTGTTGTTTGTTTTCTCCAGCAACAATTTGTGATGACATCCAAATTGTCAAAGTATAGTTATTGTGTTGCCTTGGGCCTATGTTTTGAAATGTCCATTGTTAACCAATTCAGATGTCACAGCAGACTATGCTTAGAGAGAACTAGAAAGTGGAATTGAGAAAAGAGGACGGAATGCAAAATTACTGTCACATTTTTGAAAACCTAAAACCCTTTTATAACCACAACAGTTATAACAGTTTAATTTCACTTTAAGTGCAATGAATAAATTTGTGTTGTTATAACCTTTTCTGTTTTCCTGCAAGTCACTCCCACCTCCTGAGTGAATAGCTTAATAATCTCCCCAGTATGTGAGTCAAGGGAGACCATGAAGAAGAAGAGCAAGTTACATACCTGTAACCATGATAGGTTCACCTTAGGGTCAGTATAAGTCAGAAATTACTTGAAGGCATACAACAACAAAGTATCTTTTTTCATAAAAATAAAGGTATTCCCTGTTAACAAGATTGTCAAGTCGTGTCTGACCATAAGGGTGGTGCTCATCTCTATTACTAAGCCGAAGAGCCGGCGTTGTTAGAGACTACTCTGTGATCATGTGGCCAGCATGATTGCACAGAACGCTGTTTACCTTCCCACCGAAATGATACCTATTTATCTACTTGCATTTGCATACTTTCGAACTGCTAGATTGGCAGAAGCTGGGACTAGTGACAGGAGCTCACCCCATCATGCAGCACCCACATCTCGAACTGCTAACCTGCCGATCTTGCAATCAACAGCGTCTTAACCACTTGAGCCACTGCGTCCCTGCATCTTTTTTTCATACTTCCCTAAGAATATTCCTGGTTTCTGTCCAGACATCTTCTGGTTCCCAGTCGATTATGCTTAATAATAAAATCTGTTTTTCTCTGATCTTTAGATTCTATGGAAATATTCTTTTGATAGTACACTCGCCTCTCCGTTTTCACTGTTCACTGTGAAATCACTGTTCCACCCACCCTGCGAAAACGGAAACTCGCCAAAATTCAAGCCCCATTGGCTTGAATGGTTGTGTGCTCGCACGCACCATTTTGCTCAGAGGGCCTCACCCCTCCATGAAGAACCAAGACCGCAGACATCAAATCCGCAAAAACGGAGGGGCAAGTGTAATTTGGAACTGTGTCAGTATCACCTCCTCTTCCTCCTCCTCCTTCCCAGTAGCGTCTCTGCTTGAGCTTTTCACCATTGGAACTATCAGTTCTATTCTAATGTTCCTTCCTGAAGAGGTGCTTGGAACATTTAATATGTCTCCTGGACAAAATCCTGTTTGATCTGGGAGACCTTTCCAGTATCAGGTTTACTGTCCACCTAGCCTGTTGCTTCATGGCAGCACTCAGCCTTGCCACCATGGAAAGATAGTGCCCTGGTAAGTTGTAGCATTTGAGGATGCTTTAATTCATATTCCAATGAGGTAATTATATCATAAATATTACTTTCCCAGTGCAAAGTAGTCTTGTAGTCCTTTGCAGCATTATTTGCTAGTTTAACCTCCTTATTAAGTGGCTCCAGCTTGTTGGCAAAGGGGCACAGGGGGCGGAATTTACCAACTCATCCTTAATATTGGGAAATTATTTAAAGCCCTTAATTTATGTTGACTTTTTAACATGTGCTATTGCAATTAAGTTAGATTAATGAAAGGTAAATTCCAGCCTCTCAATTAAAAAAATCCTTGCAAGGAACCTAATTAGCATATCTGTTTGTTTAGCCTCTAATAGCTTGATTGCATCCTATCTCACTATTTACAAATAGGCATCATTAGAGAAGAATAAGCATGAAAGGCAAAGTGTAGCATTCATACCAGTGGCAGAAGAGGGAGGGTTGGCATTTGAGAGAACTATAGAGAAAACTAGGAGGAAATTCTTTTTGTTTCACCATTGGTTTTATTTTTCCAGTCACATACAATATGATTTTCAGCCAATTAATAAGGCATGAAATGCAAGAAAAAGTTCTGGCGTTGTCTACTTTTGCAGGATGCAAATAATTGTTCATTTTGCAGGTGCTTTGGCCTTTTATCCACAGCTCAGAGTGCTTGGAAACAACCTGGTCACAGGTTGAAGCCCTAGATTCCCTGGGACTGCTTTACTTGAAGGTGCACCTGCCCTAACGCTGGGATTTACTGGGGAGGCCCTCCTCTGTGTCCCATCAACGAGAGAAAAGAGTTGTCCTATAGCACCCCAGCTAACCTCTCAGTCTAACTCCATATGAAAATTGGCTTTTCATCAAAACCTGTGGGGCCCACTGGTCATAACTGGACTAGATTTCTCATATACAGTGTACAATGGTTTAATTTGTTCTAAAAGTTTTTAATATTTTAAATTGTCATTTTAACTGTTTAAGTTACCTTGTGTTGCAGTTGTCTGTATACTTCCCCACCCCACCCCCAGTACTTTGGATCTAAGTCAGGATATAAACATTTTGATAAATGAATAAAAACTCCCAGAACCTTCCACAATGAATGACTCTCTTAAAGTCAAAGAAAACAGATCCACATTTATTGCAGTGACTGAGTGGCAATTCCTATAATTTTGCCAGCAATGAAATGCACATTAATTGGAAATAATAATTTAAATGAAAAATTGTTATTACAGGAAACTTGCTTTTAAACTGTCAGATGATTCCTTGGGAAGTAAAGAGGCAATCTGGAACTTGGGGATTATTTTTCTGCATATTCTGTTCTGTATTGTCAGCAGCTTTCCAATACTGAATTTTAATATATAGCCTACAGTTTAGTGTCTATTCTGGTATTTCATTAAGCCCATTAGTGTAGCATAGCTTCTGCTGGAGTAGCAAAATAACAATGCAGAAGCTTTCTTGAGCATGGACACTTTCAAATTTTATAGCTTGAGAAAGCGCTCCCCCTACCCTTGACTTGCCTGCCATAGAAACAAAAGGATTCTGGAGCATATAGTCAGGTACACTTTCTTCTTGAGACTGAGCATCTTTCCTTGAGTGCATCCAGTGTGTTTTGGCAGCTGTATATTGCTGTGTCTCTTGGCTCAACCATGAGGCGACTGACCCTTCCAGGTCCCACCTATTTCTAGAAGAGTGGAGAGCCTCAAGGGGGACTATCTTGGAGAACAGTTACCAGCACCATCATTCTGCCCAAAACACCGTTAAGAAATGATTGCTCCACATGCTTGTCCAAAAACAGAATATTCTTCAAAAGTACACTGTAGTTTACTGTGTACATTAGTGATGTGAGTTTCTATTATTGTATTTCTGCATGGTCACATTTAGAAGTGCTATAGCAATAATAATGAAATAATAACTGGTTGCCTTGCACATGGAATTGAGTAGGTGAAATAGCTACAAACACTTGTCAAATCTAAAATCAGAATTGTAATGCAGTTACTGGGGTGATTTACTATAGGAAGCCCCTGAGTTTGTGAGCTCGGCTTTCCGGACATGCCAAAACTGGTGTGTTCATAATTTTCAGTGCCTTTTTGAGATTGTTGGGTTTTTCCTTGAAGAATAGCATATGCTATCATGTTGTCATGTTTTGAAATATATACAAATAACAACATTCCAATAAAAATAATGTCCAAGTAAAACTTTAAATATCACATTTAAGCCACACCAAATGCACTTCATTGGATCTACACACACACAAATATTTTAAACTCAATAATGTTTAGGCTGTGGGAGAAATTTCAGATATTTACACCACATATAGAAGTAGCATACAATGCTTTTTAGTTTTATTTACTGAATATATATGAAATCCGCATGCTAAATTAGCTTTCCATTGATTTTTGGGCTGGAACAGTGATAATTCTCATCCATCTGGAGAGTATCAGATGGGAAAGGCTGATTTAGCTGTTTTTAAAAGATACTAGACAAATTCAATAAGAAAGCATAGTTTGTAGGACCTGAGCAAGGCCGCTGATGGGCGAGGCTCTTGGTGGTCTCTTCTTTGGAGGTTTTTAAACAGAGGCTGGATGCATTGAGGGTGCTTTATTGTGGCAAACTATCAAGTCTTAACAGTAGTTACTTACTAGCATGATAGATAAAGATTCTCTGCATCCAAGAGCAGTTTGCATCCTGGGACGCCTTCATAATGTGCTTGTGGGCTTCCTGAAGGCATCTGGTTGACTGCTATAGGATCCAGAAGGCTTTCATCAGGTGTACCTTTCGATGTGATCTGACAGGGCCTCTCTTAAATGTTTAAGCAACCTCTGATGCAAGGTGAGGAGCAAACTGTGAAACAGTCGTGGACATGAGCTCCCCCTCCTGCACACTCTTCAGCAGTATCTTCAAATTGCATAAAGCCAATTCCTTCTTTCTTAAATGTTTGTTCAGATCCATGCATGAAAATGTGCTAAGTAACCTGCTAAGAAAGCAAGAATTGATGGTTTGAATTTTTGGAGTTTGCCCTTTTTTTTAAAAAAAAAAGGGGGGCGGAAGCAATGAAAGCCAAAATCCTTCACAGCCATTTTGTGTCTTTTTATGCTCCACTTCAGTGTACTTGGTGGTTTAAAATTCTTATCTCATTAACTCAGGTAGAATTACTAATTATTGGAAAGAAACACTTATTTTAAAAATTGTGCCCAACTTTTATTAGTAAAGATGTAATGATAATGTAAATTTTATCACTTTTTGTTGTTTAAAATAGCCAGAGGCTTTGCATGCTGACAGTCAGAATCAGCACTGTAGTGTTTAAAAATAAGCTAGGAATATAGTAGTTTTAGACAGAAGACTGCATGCATGTTTAACTTGCAGCTATTCCATTTTGTGCTCAGAGAACTGTGGGGCATTCTCCCTACCCCATTCATATTAATTGAATTTTAGAGTGACCTTGTACATGTATTGATTTGAATTAAAATTTTCTACATCAAGGTCGAGTTGGCACATGTCCTGCAGGCAAAATATTAAAAAGCCAAGTGCTGTGTCTGTCAAACTATTGATGGACAAAGTTGTAGTAGGTGGAGTTTTGCTCAGAAGGAAAGGAATAATGTTGTCTTTCTAATGCAGTTTATGAAGTAGCCAGCCTGTTAATTGAAAGGAATGGCTTGCATTTTATAGCCCTTCAAACTAACATACCCATTTATGAGGGTTTTGTGGGTGTTCTGTTTTTATGGTTAGTAGCTCTGGGTGAAAGAGGTCAAATGCTCCTAGTCCTACTCTCTGGAGCTGTGGAAAACCCTGTTCCCTCTTTGATATGAGATCCCTTCAAATATTTAAACATGGCTAACATGTCTATCATGTGCGGCATGCAAGTAGGTAAATAGGCATCAGTTTTCAGTGGGAAGGTGAACAGTGTTCTGTGCAATCATGTTGGCCGCATGGTCACAGAGTAGTCTCTGACAACGCTTGCTCTTCAGCTTAGTAACAGAGATGAGCACTGGCCCAAACGTCGGACACAACTTGTCAACATTTTCAACGGGGAATACCTTTACCTTTTATCATGTCCCTCCCTTAGCCTTCTTTTCATCAGGCTAAACATTCCCAGCTCCCTAAGTTGCTCCTTATAGGGCATGGCTTCCAGAACTTTTTGGTCTCCCTCCTCTGGACATGCTCCAGCTTGTTCACATCCTTGAATTGAGGTGTCCAGAACTGGACACAGTATTCCAGGTGAAGCCTGACCAAAGCAGAATACAGTGGTACTATCACTTCCCTTGATCTAGACACTATATTTCTATTGATGCAGCCTAGACTCATCTTGTCCTTTTTAGCTGCTGCATCCTACTGCAGACTCATGTTCAGTTTGTGGTGTACTACACCTCCTAGATCCCTTTCACATGAATTGTTGTCAAGCCAGATGTCTCCCATCCTATATCTGTGCATTTCACTTTTTTCTGCCTAGGTGTTGGTCCTTACATTTCTCCCTGTTGAAATTCATCTTGTTAGCTTTAGCCCAGCCCTCTAATCTGTCAGGGTCATTTTGAATTTTAATCCTGCCCTCTGGGAAATTAGCAACTCCTCCCAGTTTGGTATCATCTGTAAATTATCTGTATTATATAATACTGTATTATCAGCTGGGGAATACAATATATGATCAGGAAAATAAAAATAAAAAGACAGTGGACACAATACACAAAAGAGCTCTATAAAAAAGATGCAAAGATGACAGAATAATTCAAAGAAGTACCTTTTGACCGCAAATGCATACTTTTAGAAAGTGAATTGGAAGCCCTTCTAAGGTATTTGTGGAAAATAAATCAGGAGCAGGTGCCATACCAGTAGAGTTCTTTCTTGCTACAGAGGCATAATCTGTTCAAATTTTAAAATTTGCCAACAGATATGGAAAACAAAGCAATAGCTCACAGATTGAAAAGACACAATATATATTCCAGTCCCCACACACACACACACACATATACACACAAAAGGTTGCAGTAACCATCAGATCATTGCATTAATCTCCTTTGCAAACAATGTGATGCTTAAAATTCTAGAACAAAGACTTTTATCATAGATGGACCAAGAAATGCCAGATGTCCAAGCTGGGTTTAGAAAAAGAAGAGCCACTAGCAATCATATTGCACACATACATAATAACAAAGCCAAGTGGCATTACTAGGGGGTGCGGATCACACCAGGTGACACCCTAAGTGGGGATGACACCACTGCTCCTCAAACATCTGTGTTTTGACAGAAACGAACTGTGGCATTCGCCTGGTTCCCTTTAAAATCCTTTAAGAGATTATGTGAGAGGGGTTAAGCTGAGTAGGAAGAGAAAGAATTTTAAATTTTTTATTCTTTTAAAATTTTCTTGAAAAATGTCACATTTTAACCAAAACTTCACTATGTCTATGTAAATACATTTAGGTTGTGATGATGATATTATAATTTGAAGGTATAACTCTAATTTTGTTAGTTGTTGATGTCACAATGGTTAGCATTACATTCAGTGACATATAGGAATTATGCTTTATGAGTAAAATTAGTGCAAAAAAGCATTCCTAAGGATTCTGTATGGTGTGGTATACAGGTCAATAGAGGAAGATGATAGGGTTAACACACTGGGTGACACCAACCCTAGGGAAGCCACTGACAAAGCCCTTGATTATAAAGATTATGAAAAGTGTGGGTTCCTCTTAAAGAAATGGGTGTAGCACAGCATTTGATTATCATGATGCATAATCTGTGCTTGGGACAAGAAGCAACTGTCAGTAGAGAATAAGGAAAAACTGAGTGGTTTCCAATTGACAAGGGGGTTGGGCAAGGCTGCATTTTATCACCCTATTTATTTAACTTGTATTCTGAACATATCATACATAAAGCCAGATTAGACTCAGAGGAAGTAGGTGTGATAATTGGAGGAAGGAACATCAACAGTTTAAGACAGGCAGTTGACACCCTACTATTAACAGAAAATAGCAAAGACTTGGAACAATTACTAAAGAAAGTCAAGGAAGAAAGTTCAAAGGCAGGTTTACAGTTGAATCTTAAGAAAACAGAAACAATGACCACAAAGGACTTACATAACTTTAAAGTCGATAATGAAAATATCAATATAGTCAAAGACCTTTTGTACTTTGTCTCAGTGACAAATCAAAATAAAGACTGTAGTCAAGAAATCAGAAGAAAGCTATTAAGGGCAGGTGTGAAGGAACAAGACAAGATCATCACATGTAAAGATGTATCATTGAATTTCAGGGTCAGGATTGTCCATGCCATTATATTTCCACTTTTTATGTCTTTTGTGAAAGTAAAGAAAACTGCCAGAAAGAGAATAATCTCATTTGAAGTGTGTTGGGGAGAAATTCTATGGATATCCTGGACTGCCAAAAAGATAAATCTTGTCCAGGAGCAAATCAAGTCTGAATTCTCCCTAGAATGAAAATGAGCAAATTAAGGCTAACCTATTTTGGACATATCATGAGACAATGTGATTCACTGGTAAAGACAATAATGCTTAGTAAAGTAGAAGGCAGTAGGAAAAGCAGAAGGCCATGTTAACAGGTGGATAGCCTCAATAAAGGAAGCCACAGCTCTCCTGAGTTTGCAAGACCTGAGCAGGGCTGTCAATGGCAGGATGTCTTGGAGGTCTCACGTTAAATAGGGTCACCACAAGTTGAAGTCAATGTGACAGCCATTAAAACAATTTTAAAATGAATAAATAATATATTTAAAGCCACTGTTTTAGGAGCGTGACATTTTAGTCAATCTGATGGTTAGCTAATTAAACTGCAATATTTTAGTTATTATCTGGTTAGATACTGACCAGATAATAATTCAAACACTGCAGCCCTCCTGATTGTTCCTTCTTCATTTTTGAATGGACTGTATAGTAGTTGTTAAGGATTTAGTTCCTCCTTACCCATTCCCCTCCAACTTCTCTCTCCTTCTCTACCTTTTCCACTCTATTAAAAGAGGGAAGAGTGATTATGATATTTGAATGTCATAGGATTTGTAAGTTGATGTCTTTTGGAGTGTATGTGTGAGGCAGGGGCTGTCAGGTTTGCCAGGACCTGCTGCCCTTTCCTCCTCAATGCTTTTTCTGACGCAACAGAACACCAAGGAGTCTGTTCAAGGCAAGATGCTGTGGATATGCACCTGTGTTGCCTCTCTCTTGGCCTGGAAGGAAGAGAGTTGAGAGAAGATGTGGAGCAAACAAGTGAAAGCACCAGCTGCTCTCATGCTCCAAGCAAGGGAAGACGTAGAGAGAGCTAGGATGAGGTTTTCTCCTCAGGAATGCTCTTTTTCTCAAGGGTACAGGCACAACGAAATTATGCCTCAAAGGCCTTGTCCCACCCCAAAAGAAACAAACTGGCTAAAGCCAAATTAAAATGGAGCATAACTCCATGGCTTGTATGGTCTATTCTACAACAGCACTCTCTCTTCAAATTTCCAACTATCAGGCATGTATAGGAGCGTTATCAATAGTGGGAGAAATTTGTACCACTTTTTGACAAGCTTCCTGAGAAGCATAGGAAGGGTGCTTCTGCTTTCCATCTTGAGGCGCATGCTCTAGCTGCCCAGAAAATTACTGCTTTTTGGCATGCTGCTAATAGTGGCAGCAAAGTCACTTGCTGGAGCTATCATCTTGAGGCATCACACCTGGCTGTATCTGTCCAGTCTCTCCACCTCATTGAAGACCTTCTATTCAATGAAATGGGTCTCTTTCCTGGCACCATGGGTGAAAGGTAAGAGGGTAAGCAGAAGAATGCTGCTAATCTTCTCACCAGTACAAACATCTTCCAGGGGATAATTTTGCCCCCCCTCCAAAACCTGCTGTTAAGACTGCTCCTCCTCCTCCTCCACTGTTCTGCCTTTCTTTCCTATGGTTATGATTACCAGATCTAGCTATTTGTGGAGTTAAGGAGCTAGAAAGCCTATTTCCATTTATTAGATTCCATCTGATGCTTTTAAGATGTTAACTGTTCTGAAACTCTGGGGCAGAGTGGGAGGAAAGTCCAGGGGTAGAAAAAAATTGGATTGTGGTCCATTGTGCCTTCCAGGCACTTTTACAATTCTTCCCCAATACAGTCATTTCCAGTATTCAAGCTCCCACAGAATGCATTGATCTAAATATAAACAATGAAATCACTGTTTATATCTGCAAAATCAAAGCTTAATAACATTTCCCTCAATGAAGAAAGCAAATTGGATTTCTTGAATGTATCAATTTATAACTCAGTAGAGCCATTTTACCACATCTAGAATGGCATTGCTTGTGTAATTTTAAAGATAGCTTTCTTTTTATTAATTTAGAAAACAGTAGAATATAATATGAGCCAGTGTAGTTTAGTGTTTTGAGTGTTGGACTGTGACTCTGGACTGGAGACCAGAGTTTGAATAGCCACTGGGTGATCTTGGGCAAGTCACACTTTCTCAGCCTCAGAGGGAGCAAAGGCCAAACCCCTCTGAACAAATATTGTCAAGAAAACCCTGTTTTAAGGCTGCCTTTAGGGTCACCATGAATTGGAAATTAAGGCACATATTAACCACACAGAATATATTAATTGTTGTTGTTGTTAACTGCCCTTGAGTCAAAACTGATTCATGACAACCCTATGGATGAAACCTCTCTAAGCCTCCATGTCCTTCACTGCTCTGCTCAGGTCCTGCAAGTTCATACCCATGACCTGCATAACTGAGTCTATCCATTTAGGGTGGTCTTCCTCTTTTTCTGCTTCCCACCACCATTCCTAGCATTATTGTCTTTTCTAATGAGTTGTACCATCACATAATGTGACCAAAGTACAACAATCTCAATTTGATCATCTTAGCTTCCAGGGAGGTTTCAGGCTTGATCTGTTCAAGGATTTGTTTGTTTGTCATGTTGGCTGTGCACAGTATCCTCAGCACTCTTCTCCAGCACAGCAGCTCAAAAAAGTTGATTTTCTTTCTATCTGCTTTCTTCACTGCCCAGCTCTCACATCCATACATGGTGATAGGGAACACAATGGCTTGGACGATTCTACCGTTAGTGCTCAGTTGTATATCTTTACACTTCAGGATCTTTTCTAGCTCATGAAGACTCGCCTGCCCATTCCTAGTCTTCTTCTGATTTCTTGACTGCAGTCTCCATTCTGATCAGTGTTTGATTATGTATTCCTGCATGGCAAAGGGGTGGACTTGATGGCGCTTGAGGTCTCTTCCAGCTCTATGATTTTTTGATTCTATCATGAACTTTTTCACTATTTTGATTTCTTCATTGTCTAGGTTTAATATATGTAGGTCTTCCATGGTCATTATTTTTGTTTTCTTTATGTTCCACATTAATCCTGCCTTTACCCTTTCTTGTTTGACCGTCTTTAATAATTGTTCCAGGTCTTTGATGTTTTCTGCTAGTAGTATGGTGTCATATGTGTATCTTAGGTTGCTAATATTCCTATTTTTACTCCTCCTTTTCCAGAGTCTTCTTATAATATTTTCTGCATACAGGTTGAAAAGATAGGTGATAGAATGCAGTCTTCCCTTTCCCCTTGGGCAATTGGGAACCATTTTGTTTCTCCATATTCTGCTCTAACCATAGCCTCTTGTCCTAAGTACAGATTTTTCATCAGGACTATCAGATGCAGTGGACAACGACTAGAACGCACCTGGCGGAAAACTCGACTCCTATCCGACAAGACTCGTCATAGGAACTTCCTTTGGTCCTATCGAGAGGCAATATGTGCAGCGCAGAGGTCCTTCTCCTCTGCACATATTGCGTCTGCAGAGTCCCATCCAGCAGAGCTGTTTAGGGTGGTAAGGGAGCTGACGCAGGTATCTCCTGCACAGAACCCGTTGCTTAACCTGACAACGGCCTGCTGCGACACTCTTAACAACCTTTTTGCAGATAAAATCTCTAATAAGAGCTGACTTAGATGACAGTGTTTTGACAGAAACAATTGAGGAGGTGTCCAGCAACTCTGTTGATGAAATTATTCTGGATCAGTTTCAATCTGTGAGTACCAATGACATGGACAAGCTCCTTGGCAGAGTGAGGAAAACGACCTGTCTTCTCAACCCTTGCCCATTATGGCTGGCCATCCAGCAGGGGGGATGCATTGAGAATGTTCCTTACATACATCATCAATGCATCCCTCAGGAAAGGTTATATTCCATCTTGTTTGAAGGAAGTGGCAGTTAGGCCACTTCTGAAAAAACCTTCCCTGGACCACCTGGATATGAATAATTATAGGCCAGTCTCTTTGCTACCATTTTTGAGCAAGGTAATTGAGAGGGTGGTTGCTCTTCAACTCTAAGCTGTCTTGGATGAAACCGATTATCTAGACCCATTTCAATCTGGCTTTGGGACAGGATTTGGAGTTGGGATTTCCATGGTTGCCTTGGCTGACGACCTGCGTCTGAGTATCGACAGGGGTAGTGTGACCCTGTTGGTGCTTTTAGACCTCTCAGCAACTTTTGATATGATAGATCATGGCATCCTCTTAGATCGCCTGAGTGGGTTAGGAATTGGAGGCACTGCACTCCAATGGTTTGTTCCTTCCTCTCAGGCAGATCCTAGAGGGTGCTGCTTGGGGACAGTTGCTCCGTTAAAAGGGAGCTCACATGCGGCATCCCTCAAGGCGCCATTCTGTCCCCAATGCTGTTTAACATCTATATTAAGCCGCCGGGTGAGATCATTCAGAGTCATGGGGCTGGGTGTTATCAGTACACTGATGACACCCAGATCTATTTCTCCATGTCTCGATCGTCGGTCTCAAATCCCGATGGCATCTCTTCTCTCAATGAGTGTCTTAAGGCAGTAATGGACTGGATGAGGAAAAACAGATTGAGAGTGAATGCAGACAAAACGGAGGTGCTAACAGTAGCGGCCCCAAAACCAGAAATTGGGTTGCAACCTCCAGTCCTGGACAGGTCACACTCTCCTTAAAGGACTGTGTTCTCAGTCTGGGGGTTCTCCTTGACTCGTCACTCCTGATGATAAATCAGGTAAATGTGACGGTCAGGAGTGCCTGTTATCAGCTTCGGCTGATACGCCAGCTGCACCCTTTTCAGGAAATAAGGGATCTTGAGGCTGTGGTGCACACGCTGGTAACCTCCCATCTGGATTTCTGTAATGTGCTCTACATGGGGCTACCCTCATGTTTGGTCCAGAAATTTCAACTAGTATAAGATATGGCAGCCAGAGTGGTCTCCGGAACATCCAGGAGAGACCACATAACTCCGGTATTAAAATCTCTCCACTGGCTTTCTGTTAGTTTCCGGGCCCAGTATAAGGTGTTGGTTATCACCTTTAAAGCCCTAAATGGCTTGGGTCCAACCTACCTTCGGAACCGCCTCCTCCCATATAATCCTCCCTGCGCACTCCGGTCCTCTGGGAGGAACTTGCTCCAGCCATTAAAATCCAGGCTGTTGGCAACCTCCCAGGGAGCATTTTCGGTAATCACCCCAGATTATGAAATGGCCTGCCGGACGAGATCCGTCAGATTACGAGCCTAACCAGCTTTAAAAAAGTTGTGAAGATGGATCTCTTCCGGCAAGGCTTTCCTGATTAGATCCTGGCCTCAGGAGTTGTGCCTCCCTACCTCTTTCTGTTCGGCTTACCTATGGTTTATGTCTGTTTGTAATTGTCTTAATTATCTTGTTTTTGTCTTTAGATTTTATGTCGATTTTAACATGTGCAGTTTAATAATTTTTATGGGGGAGGGTTGGGTTTTTGGGTTTTGGTTTGTACTTTCGATGTAATTTTAACCGTTGTAAGCCACCCCGATTGTTTTTACAGAGGGGCGGGGTA
>CM034713.1:1893916-1906372 GCA_020142125.1 Phrynosoma platyrhinos
GACAGCAACCCGGCCCCCGGCTCAAAAAGGTTACCTACCCCTGGTCTAAGCAGTCAAATGCTTTGCTGTAGTCTATAAAGCACATGCCAATTATTTTCCTGGAATTCTTTTGTACACTCCATTAACCATCATATCTTTACATTGTGGTCCCTAGTGTCTCTGCCTTTCCTGCACCCCACTTACAAGTCTGGAATTTCATATGTAATTGAAGTCTATCTTGCAGTCTTTTGTGTCTTCTTTTTTGTGAATAGGGATTTATATTGATCATTTCTAGTCTGGGCTAGCACTTTGTTTTCCACATTTGTGGACATATATTAGTTAACACTAGAGTTGATTCTATCTGTGTAGCAGTTGGATTGGAATGTCATCTCTTCCTGGTGATTTATTTTTCCCAATTTCTCATATTGCAGTTTCTGCCTCACTTTTTAGAATTTAGTGTTCATCATCATATGGTTCTTTGTTCCATGTGTCATTCATTTTTTTCATCTCCTCTATACAGCTTCCTGTGTATTGCATCCAACATCTTTTTATTACTTCTTCTTCTTGTAGCACATTCTTTTTATTGTCATAGAGCATCCCAGCCCTTGGTTTGAGCTTCTCTTTGAGTTCCCAAATCTTGTGGAAAAGGTCTCTCATTCTTCCTCTTTTGTTGTTATCTTCTGTTTCTCTGCATTGATAGGTATAATAATTCTTTTTAACTTTGTGCACTAGTCATTGCACAGTTGCATTCATGGTTCTGGTTTTGTTCCTGTCCCACTTTTATTTTGCTTCTCTTCTTTCCTTTACAGCTTGAGGCATTTTGTCTTTTATCCATTGTTTCGGCTGTTGGCTACAGATAGTGTTTTCCTGCATTCTTTCTTAATTATGTCCTTAGCTTCTGTATATTAATGGTATATGTCAAATGTGGATACTGTTTCAATGGTTTAGGAATGAAAAGAAGTGAGACATTTGCACAAATCCAGCAGCATTTAAATCTAGTTGCTAGTCTTAAGAAGAAGAGATGTTTGAATCAATGGGAACTTGGATGGCTGCATATGCATGTGTGTTGTGTGCATATTTATTTAGTGCCTACTCACCCATCTGAGGACATCAAGAGGACATGGATGTTATATTTGAGTGAGTCTCTCCAGAGGAGATGAGAACAGCAGGGACAGGCAGAAATCTTCAAGAGGCATAGATTGGCATAAAAGTGGTTGTGCATTCTCATGGGCTGTATTACTATGGCTCCAAGTGCAGCCAAGCATTCCACAAGTGCACACACAACTCACTTTTGACATGGTAGCTGGGGAGCTATTTGACAGTTGCACAACAGGGGAGCTCAAGACCTTAGCATCTATCGCTTAGCTGGTTACATAACTATGGGATCTAGCATAACTGCATAGCAATATGCATGGGCCTGTCTGCACATCAATTTCTATAGTCTTAATGTCCTGTTACACACAGGGAGCAAGAGTTTGTAATCCGTCTATTCTGCCTCATTCTCAGTTTAAATATTAATTTAATCTGATACCTACTAGAGTCGCAGTTACCCGGGTCTTATGGATGATGCCAGTTACAATTGGCCTGGGCACTTCACCTGGTTTTGTTTTCTGCTGTTTTAAGTTTAAAAAGCAGGGGGTGGGAAAGTAAATCTCTATGCTGGATTCTACCTAATAGCTTTATGGGAGATAGATTGATGGATGGCTCTAGTAGCTGGAGAGTCCATTCAGAGACATCCTAGACTTTTCAAAACATCTGAAACAAAGGGCTTTGGGCCTTCACTTTTTAAGGTTCTGACTGGTATTCTCCACCCAAGGAAAGCAGTGAGGACAAATATCTCAATAATTATTTATTTTGGAATACTTTTGTGCTTCACTTTTCTGCTTGTAGTCTGTCATAGACTGTACATTATAAGACTTCTTAGGGGTTTTTATTTATCTTATACAATAGACTGGATTGCTTGGTTAGACACTTCCTTGAAAGAAGTGTCATGTTCCAGGAGGGACACAGAACCTTGCTTAGGGCAGAGGAGTCATAGGTTTTTAGGTAACTCTTCCTCCACAACAGGGGTAGGCAACCTTTCCTCTTTAAAGTCTGAGGGACGTCAGCTCTCAGAATCCCAGGAGCTATTGGCCAACATGGGACTATTGGCCAACATGGCTGAGGTTCTGGGAGCTGAAGTCCCTCGGCCCTTAAAGGGGAAAGGTTGCCTACCCCTGCTCCACAACTTAGTGTTGCATAATATGATAACGTCGGGGTTAAAATTCTTACAGTGAGAAGTCTCCCCACCCTAGACAAAATGTACTCTTTGGAATTATATTTCTTTTTATCTGAAAAAATGATGTCCTAGACTGAGTGACCTATAGAAAAATTACATTTTTTTAAAAGCTTTCTTAATGTTTTCAGCAATTTAGGCTGCTTTCCTGCTGTATCCAGAAATGTGTGTGCTATACACTACTTTGATGGCCATTGTTCTTTCATTGACAGGTTACTTTAGGAAAAGTGCTAAAAGTCATTGTGGTGATGCGCAGCCTCTTCATTGACCGGACAATTGTTAAGGGGTATCATGAAAATGTTTACACAGAAGATGGCAAAGTGAGTATCATATATGCCTTTGTTATGACCTTTTTATGCAAACACAGAATACATAGGGAGGTTGTGTTCATGCTATGCAAAGCATCCAGTTTCCCTCCTGTTGTTGTTGTTTTCCCTAGTCATCACCAAGCATCTGCTAGTTCACTAAGCCCCCTGTCTGTCCTTGCTTGAATTTCTAATTCATCACCTTAGACCCTTGTTGCCTCAGTATTAGCATCTACAGAGGGATTTTTTTTTTGTTTTGGTTTGGTTTTTGCTTCTTCCTCAAAGTGTTCTCTGTATATTAGTAGTCCCAGATTCTTTTTCCTACAGCTATTGGGAAATCATGTGCCAGTTTTACGCTCAGCTAGACAGGCTCTTCTGTGAGGAACTGTGGATTAGTCCTCCTAAGTAGGTTGAGTTTGATGTTGGCATTGCATTTCGAATGGCAGCTATTAAAGAAGGAAGTGCAACCTGTTTCCAAGAGTGATCGGCTTTATGAAAAATTCACCCTGCTTGAGCCCCTAATTTCTCTTGACTGTACATACTCCATATGGCTTTCTGTGGAGCTTTAAAAGATGTTAATGGGACCTGACAGCCTTCAACTTGGTTTGTTTTTCTCTTCAGTGTTGAGCGACCTCTTGCTGAGACACCCACCCAGGCTCACCTTTTGCCAGTAACAAGTACTAAGCATTTCTGTCTCTCACATTTTTCTTTCCCTTTCCAGATCTCTCTCTCTCTCTCCCTCCACTTATTATAAAACCCATTAAAATGTAAGGTTCATTATAACCAGATGAGCTCTTGACACCCATAGGCCATGTTATAATGAGGACAGGATTATTTTTCAAATAGATAGACTCTCTTCTAACATACAACACTATGCTATGTACTGACCTCTGAGTCCCATAGCTCCATTCCTCTCTGTAGTGTTTGAGAGGGGAAAAAGGTTGGCTGCTCTGATGGAATAACATAGAATTCATTTTCCTTGTATGAGAAAGAGAGGAGAAAAATTGGATAGGTATTGAAGATTGCCTGGATTTAAATGAGATTGTCTAGGAACACACATGAGCCATGAAAGGGACATGATACATGCTCAGAAGGTTCTCCTAATGGGAGAAGGTTCTCCTAATGGAAAAACATGTGCTTTTTTCCCATTCGAACTGGCTCGCAGCATGAACCCAAGAATCAGTGTGTATTTCTTTAGGGTTTTTGCACAGGTGCATGTACCAAAAGAGGAAAGCATTCCAGTTTTGATTATTGTCCTTGTTGTTAATGGCAGTCAAAACAACTTTGACTTATGGTGACCACATGAATCAGAAACCTCCAAGTTACACTGTCATCAACCATTTTGCAGACTCAGAGTAGTGGCTTTCTTGACTGAGCCTACCCATCTGGAATACGGTCTTCCTTTTTTCCTACTGCCATCTAACTTGCCAAGCATTATTGTCCTTTCTAGTGAGGCATGCCCATTCTTAATCCGGGCACCTGGCTTTATTTGTATTTATTACATTAATAAATCACTCTGTTTTGCATTGCTTCTTATTTGGTACAGTGCATTGGGATGGTTTCACTTTTAAAGGCAGACCAAAAATTGTTTTAAGTAAATTAAAGTTCTTCACATTCTTAAAATTTTTGCAAGGAAAGCAGATGCTAAGATACCACTGAAGTCTAAAAAATGCCCACCCCAAATGCCCTTTTTACATATGACTAAAAACAGTGTGTCAAGCACCTCATCCTGAAGTTGGAGTCATTCTACCCTAATTAGTCAGCTTGTATCCCTTTCTACCTACCAATGCTTGAGGCACTTTGCAATCAGTGGTGTAATTTATTGTACACCACTCTGAACTCCTTGGATTTCTTTTTGTCTTCAGAAAAGTGCTTTGGATGTAGTATATCTTGATTGTTGTAAGGCTTTCCAGAATGTACAGATGTATGGATGACACCTGGTTAGTCAACAGCACGTGTGAAAAAGATTTAAATTCTTAACAGACCACAAAACAAACATGAGTCAGTAGTGTGATACAGCAGCCAAAAGAGCCAGTGCAATTCTAGGCTGTAGCAACAGTGTCCTGATAGAAAGAAGTCATAATACTCTGCTATTCTGCTTTCATCAGATTTCAACTGGTGTCTTGTCTTCAGTTCTGGGCACCACAGTTCAAGAAGGATATTGATGAGCTAGAATAAGTCTAGATAATGCTGACCAAGGTGGCAAAAAGATCTGGAAACCAAAATGCCTATGAAGAATGACTTAGGGAGATGGGTATGTTTACCTTGTAGAAGAGCAGACTGAGAGGTGATATGATAACTGTCTTGAAATGCCTGAAAGGATGTCATGTAGAAGATGGAGCATGCTTGTTTTCTGCTGTTCTAAAGATTACAGCATGAACTAATGGATTCAAAATAGAAGAAATGAGATTCCAACTAAATTACCAGGAAAAAAAATCCCCCTATACATTAAGACAGTGGTTCTTAACCTGGGTTCGATCGAACACCAGGAGTTCGGTGAGTCAGTCTCGTGGGTTCAGCGGAAGTCAAGACACACATCCGATTCATATGATTCGTGATGACACATCCCGCTCGTCCATCATTGGCTGCAGGTGATAACCTGTATACGTTTTATATGCCCCACTATTTATATGCCCCATCCAACCAAACCAGATTGCCCCGCCTCCACCGACAGAAGTGGCCCTCTGATTGGCCGTGTGGCGTGATTGACAGCGTGGCGGCCCACTCCCCTCACCGGGTGGCGCTGATGGTCCGTCTGTATTGGCAGTCTGTATTGGCAGTAGAAGGGTTCGTTGAATGTGTAAGAATCGTAAGAAGGGTTCGGTGAATGCGCATATGAAACTGGTGGGGGTCAGTACCTCCAACAAGGTTAAGAACCACTGCATTAAGAAGAACTTCCTGAGCGCAACAGTTGTTCTGCAGTAGAATAGACTTCATCAGAGGGTGGTTGACTCTCTTTCTTTAGAAGTCAGGATCTGAGTCCCAAGAGATTTCCTGCCATAGCTTATAGAAATATGCTTTGTGTGCTAATAGTAATTAAGCATTTACATTTCTATACCACTTCATACTGAACTAAGTAGGCTCTAAGCGGTTTACAATGTGTAAGCTAATTGCCCCCAATGAACTGGATACTCATTTTAGCGACCTACAGAAGAATGCAAGGCTGAGTCAAGTCTGGAGTCCTGGGATCAAACTCACAACCTATTGGCTGCAGTACTGACATTTAACCTCTACGCCATCAGAACTTATAGCATTTTAATACTGGATGAAGGGATGTGTCGCCATGGGTTAATGATAATATTGATGTCTACATTCTTTGAGGTGGTTAATGAACAGATTGGGGGGGGGGAGTAGAGATTGAGCTTCAAGGCCAGTCTCATGAGAATGGCTGGAACAAGGTTGGAAGGAAGATGGCCCTGGGATTGAGGTAGTACAAAAAATGTTTAGTTCTATGGGCAAATAGGATGCAAGCCTGCTCAAACTTTGAATTGATGTGTGCTTTAATTGTATTGTGTAACTGCTCGTGTCTCAGTCCTGACAACATATGCCTGCTGTGAACATCTTTGGTTTCTGAATAAAATTTTCTTGTTTTATTATTGGAGCTTGGATGTCTGAATTGAAGTGATCCTGTACGTGTCAAGAGGCTGGATGGTCATCTCTCAGGATTACTTTAGCTGTGGATTCCTGCATGGCAGATAATTGGATTAGGTGGCCCTGTGATCCCTTCTAGCTCCACGATTCTTAATTTTGAGTGTGGAAGGACATGAAGAGCAATAATCATATTAGGACGTAAAGTGCTGGGTAGGAGGTGAAGGCATTGCAGTGAAGCAATGGAAGAGCAGGATAGAGAAAGCTGCAGAAGTGAAAAAGATGACCAGGACATGAAGCAGAGACACTACTAAAGACAGAGAAAGGATGGGCTACATTTTATAACACTGTATGTGGAGAAGCAACATGGCTTGGTTGTATACTAACAAATGAAAGAGAGGAGGGAAGGACAAAGCCAAGGATTTGTGTCTGTTCAGTGGGATCAATAGTGATATTGCCAATGAATTGAAAAAACAGCAGTGGGCTTTTTTAAAGGGAGAACGGCTTGGAAGCAAGACAGTAAGTTTGGCCTTGGGCATTCAGAATTTGAGACTGAAAACTTCGGAGAGGAGGCTGTCTGTGTGGAACTGGATAAAGAGAAAATGTTCTGGAGTAAAAGGGAAATCAGTCTGGGTATCATCTGCTTTCAAGCTGTACTGAAAGCGGTGGGATTTGATGCTGCTCACAAAAAATGGTGTGGAAGAGCAGAGGACCAAGACAAGTTCCTGAGGGGAGGAAGAGGGAAAGCTTCATTTGATTCTTAACCTGGGCTCTGTGTATCCCTGGAGTTTCCATAGACAGAAATTAGAAGATCTGTCAACTTGACCCAAAAATATTTTTTAATTCTTTTCTTCCTGTTACTTTGAAAACTGTTTCTGTGTAGGGAAAGTTAGGGTATGATATTAAGGTATTATTTAACTCAATGTAAAACAGGATGGCACAGGTTACTACTGTACATGACCACATAACATATAATCATCATCAGCAACAAATTATGACATCTAGAATATCTTCCTATTTTTAGGAATTACAGAATCAATGCAATGCCATTATGATTGTGTGGACATCTCTCTTTGGATCACAGGGTATTTTAAGATCAAAATTTAGCCAGAATTCTACTTAATGAGTCTTTGAAAATTGTGGTATTCTTTGAACCAAGCCAGTAAAGTGAACTATGGCACGCTGAGTCTGTTTGCTACTTAAGATACATACTTTTGTGGCTCAGTCTTTTGAACACTTGTTGCCAAAGAGTCAAAATCGACTGGATTTCAAATAAGGTATTTGTATTGCTATACAAAAGACCACCTCGTAATTACAACTTCTTATTCGTGCCAAATAGCAGCAGTCTTCTCACTGACATTTACTTTTCAGCAAATATATACTTCATGTTATATTTGTACAATGTGGATGTCATTCTTTTTTTGGAAATGGTCATTATTTGTTGCATTAAAAATGAGAGAGAATTGAAAGAATTCCTTGTAAAGATGTTTTTTACATTCAGCAATAAAATAAGTAAAAATGTGTGTGTGTGTTTATGTGCATAGCTTTCCTCAGATCTCAAAGTAGTCTGTGACCTAAGAAAGGTTAAGAACCATGGTCTGTGGAAAGAATGATTAGACTGGCAGGAGGAGAACCATTTGAGGGCAGAGGACGGAAATGGAGAGTATGAAGGATGTCAGGCAAGAGAAGAGTGATCATCTATATAGAGACAACTAGGAGGCTGCTGCAGTTTTTTATTTGATTTTATTATTTCTGCTGGGTTTATGTTGCATGTTTTAAGTTCTTATTAGTTATTAATTTTATAATTATTGTATTTTATTTTAAAATTCACTTTGCTTATATGTGGTAAGTTTATATTTTTGAAGTTGTTTTGAGAACAGTTTACCGAAGTGGTCCATAGATTAATAAACAAGACAGTGGTCTGAATTAATAAACAAGACAGAATACTTGTTTGCCCGGTTAAGAGGTTCTTGGTAATATTTGAAAGGGCTGTACCAGTGAAGCGCAAATGCAGGAGCCAGTATATTTTAATATCTTTGAAGATATGGATCCAGGCTTTAACCTTGCCTGCAGACACTTCAACTGGAACCATATGGTTTGTGGGATTTGGATGTGATGTAAAATGCAGCAGAGTTCAGGAACCAGCTTCTTTCACGAGCCTCTTCCATGCTACTTGCATGAAGACACATTTTGTAGATCTAAAGTAAAGCTTTATTGTTCCATAAAGAAAACAAGAAAAGAAAATATACAATCCATCGTGTTGATGGCAAAACACTATAGGATCACATCTTGCAGATGTTGTTGTAGAAATACAGCAATAGAAAAAGTTGCAGACCCATGTTTACAGATCCAGGTGTAGGTGTGGTTGTTGTTGTAGTAGTTGGGAGTTGTACATAAACAAGGAGAACAAAGAAAACCCTTGGCCCTTCCCATACTCCACCTTCTGGGTGTTAACCTTATGATGATTGGATGATGTGCTTTAACCCAGCCTCTAGCTGTATGTCATCCCCCCATGTGACTTCCTTCCCATGAGCTCATATGTTTATGTATTAACTATCTGTTCCCAGGCTCAAACATGTTTTTATTATTTTGCCCTGTGAGCACATGTTTTGACTTCAAACCACCTGCTTAGCCGAGTCCTTTTTTGTTTTCAGTAGACACTGTTTCCATAGGAAATTTTCACACACACATCTCTACATTTTTACTTTGACTGTATATCCCATCCATATTCCAACATGTTTGTGGCTGCAATGTGTTTTCGATAGCCTCATCATCTTCCACACAAGTGGCTAGCAAAGTTCACATGGCTGACATACTAATCTAATGTACACAGAGAGCCACTTTGTCATCACAGGTAGGTGGAACATTATTATAACCAGTGTAGGACGTGGTGACTCAAGTGGTTAAGATGCTGACTCTGCTGATCGCAAGATCTCAATGTTGGCAGTTCGAGGCCCGGGTGCTGCATGATGGGGTGAGCTCCTGTCACTTGTCCCAGCTTCTGCCAACCTAGCAGTTTGAAAGCATGCAAAGGCAAATAGATAAATAGGTACCACCTCGGTGGGAAGGTAAACAGCGTTCTGTGCAGTCATGCTGGCCACATGATCCCAAAGTAGTCTCTGACAACACTGGCTCTTTGGCTTAGTAATGGAGATGGGCACCACCCCCCACGGTCAGACACAACTTGACAACCTTGTCAACGGGAAATATTGTTACCTTTACTAGGAGCAATTGCCAAAGCCTCCCCATCTTACCACTTCATAAGGAAAAACAGGGCCTCAGTCTGACAACCAAACAGCTCCTCTCTCTACACCAGGGGTAGGCAACCTTTCCCCTTTAAGGGCTGAGGGACTTCAGCTCCCAGAAGCCTCAGCCATGTTGGCCAATAGCCCCATGTTGGCCAATAGCTCCTGGGATTCTGGGAGCTGAAGTCCCTCGGCCCTTACAGGGGAAAGGTTGCCTACCCCTGCTCTACACAAATGGATGAACTCACTGAGCTGGAGAAAGGGAAGCCATGACCCTAATGTTGCTCCCACCCAACCATCCACTACTGGCCTCCCCTTCTCTTGAATGACTATACCTGCCAATGTGAGTAGTGTGGTGTTGTAATGGAGAAGTCTCTCAATTTTTCCTTATGTTCTTTCATTTATAAAAGCCCGAATCATATGGGGGGGAATTAAATTAATAAAAAGAACAGTGCCAGGCGCAACTGAAATCAGTACTGAACAATAATTCCTTGGAATGGAGGCTGAAGAGGCTTGATGTAATTCAATTCTTGTGCTTTCTAATGCTCTCCAAGGTTTTAAAAATAAAAAAGGAGCCATATGCAAGGCCTATAAACTCTCTGCCATGAAGCCAGATGAGGTGAGTGTGCTAAGCAATGCATTGTTGCAGGTCTATTATTCTTCAACTTTTCACTTTCAATCAAGACACACATTTGTAACTAAAAAGCTGCTGAAAGCACAATTTCAAGGCATCTTCTGCATGTGAATTAAATTGGGCCTCTCCATTCTTGCAGTGCCCCACTCTCCCCACCCACCCCTGGTGCATGTAACAAGAGGCCATTTTCTGAAGGTCATCTGAACAATTTCAAAGGCGATAACAAATCAAAATGTTCCCTGCATCTAATATCAAACAGGGTTGGTGCCAACATTTATTAGAGAAATCGGATTCAAACCCCCTCCCTTTTACCCAAACACACACACATCCTGCTTTGAAGTGGAAAGAATGCAGGGATCAGAAATTACTCGAGAGACATTTCGGGCTGACTTTGAAGCTTTCCTTTGATACCACTATTTCTTCTCTTCACTTTCGCTGGGAGGCAAAAAGCTGCCTTTTCGTATTGATATGGGGTAATTAATTAAGGCAGTGCATTACCATAACCCAGGTGGCTTAACATTCCTGAAGCCTACCTGGCACAAAAACAGATCAGGTCAGGCAGCAGAGCTGGATGCCCATCTCACATGTGCCAGGTCTGACATGTGCAGGAATGCAATGTGCCAAGATTGCCTAGTGTCATTATATTCTATATAATATCTTAACATAGTTATATTCTGATGAGAACAACTGATTGGATGGGCAAACCCATGGCATGGCTTAAAATCATTGTTGCAAGGACAGGCCTGGTTGTTGACGAATCCAAATAGCAACATTTAATTGCAGGCCATGGGGGAGAGGAAGACAGAGAAAAGAGTAAACCTGAAATTATGGGTGGCACAAATCCACTGCTACCACTAGATGGCTAATTAAAATGCTTTGGTGTGTGGTGGCAGTGATGGACCAGAGCAGGGGTAAGCAACCTTTCCCTTTAAGGGCCAAGGGACTTCAGCTCCCAGAATCCCAGGATCTATTGGCCAACATGGGACTATTGGCCAACATGGCTGAGGCTTCTGGGAGCTGAAGTCCCTCGGCCCTTAAAGGGGAAAGGTTGCCTACCCCTGGACCAGAGCACACTGCAGAAAATCAAAGCCAGAATTAGTCATAGAGTGGAAACTGGCAGGTCCCACTGCTGGATATTTACAAAAGTAGCAGCAGCATGCATGCATGCATTAAGAGAGATTCAGTGCAGCATACATGCAGTTTGCAGACTTATTCGATGCTGAATGCTTAGAACAAAGTAAGAAGCTATTAGTTCACATCCATCTCTTCTGCTCTGCATTATAAATGATCCACCTTTTCACTACTTCAGAAAAAGACACTCAGGACATAATCCATCATTAGCATTGTTAAACCCACTGGTCTTAGCTGGTTTGCACACACTTCATTCTCTTGAATTTTTCAACAATCTCTTCCTTTAAGATACAGTAAGGTTTTAGCATCATTGGTTCCACTGAGACTTCTAATTAAGGCTATCAATGAATCCCTCAAATATTTTTCGCAAAGCCTCCACTGTCACATCACCACCTCTGGCAAAACACATTGAAAAGCACCTGCTTACATTCACATTTTTTTAAACTTTTGCCTTTGTTTCCCTT
The DNA here is from genome assembly GCA_020142125.1 of Phrynosoma platyrhinos. Taxonomy (NCBI): domain Eukaryota; kingdom Metazoa; phylum Chordata; class Lepidosauria; order Squamata; family Phrynosomatidae; genus Phrynosoma; species Phrynosoma platyrhinos. The sequence goes on from CM034713.1 coordinate 1,905,538, forward strand.
CTTTCTGTCAAAACTGAGGTTTCTGTTCCTGAGTGAAAGGCATTTGAAGGAGGGACCAATACTGTTCCCTCTTTTCTGTAACTTTTCTGTAAAGCATTATCAACATGCATGATGTTACATACAATAAAATACAAATATATTAACTAACACTGGAAGGTGGAACGGAGCATCTCTAAGCATATCATGATGTTGTCCTACCACCTGCTTTTCTTCCCTTTTACTTGCATTTCAAATAGGAAAAATACAGATCTCTGTCAAGTCTAGGACAATAGTATTGATGTTTATAATCTACTCTCTTTCCTCCTATAACTGCTCTGAACAATTTGAAGTGACAGGTTAAAAAAGAAGAGCAATTAACATCACTTAAGTGGATTCATTAAAAGACATGTTTGGTAGGGAAAAACATCTAGGATGGCAATCACTGAACTCCAGGAAGGAGTGATAAGAAGATAACCCAGGGCTAGTTCAAACCACCCTATCTTTTTTGTCACTGTAGTTGACAAATGAAAGATGGATTTTCAGCTAAAGGTTGATTTAATTCTATCAGAAGCAATGCAACAAAGCCACATGGCCTCACTAACTCAGGCCTTTCGCCTGATAAACATCTGAGGCACACATTCTAATCTGTCCAGAATAACCCTCCATGTCAAAATGGGCTGTTTATGATGCCATAGTAAGCCAGAACTGCTGAGAATTCTGGCTTGTCATGAACAAGCACAGCTGACGTCTTCATGGGACAATGCAAGCCGATCTTCATTTGTTCCCAGCTTTCCTGAAAACATTGCAGTAATCTATGAGAAATAGGACACAATTACAGGTGCACCAACAAAGCATC
>CM034713.1:1907131-1929006 GCA_020142125.1 Phrynosoma platyrhinos
AAGGTTGCTACAGGATTGCATCATGCTATGTGGCACTGAATGATGACTACAACCAACACACTATATAAGTGGACAAGGAGACTGGTCACATGTTCTGTTGTCAGTTGTGAGTTGAGAGTTATTGTTGGAGCAGCAGGTTGTTGCTGTGAGCTAGTGTGGATCAGTTTGGAGCCGGGGAGCAGATGTTGGAGTTAACTGGAAGTCAGAGAGCAGTGTTGTACTGTATAATACGAGGAGGTATCATAAAGCAATAATTATCACCTGGACGTTATGCTATATTGAAGAAATTTTGCCATGTCATCGTTGATCCTAAGTGCATGATGTTGAGAAATTCAGAAGTGACTAAAGTCACTTCTGATGGAGAAGACTGAGGCTCGCAGCGTGATAAAGTTTCTGCATTTGAAGGATAATAATGCCCAGCAAATTCATGATGAGATTATGGTAGTTTATGGAAACGATTGCCCATCTTATGACACTATTGTGAGGTGGAAAAGGAATTTCCAAACTGGTCATATGTCCCTCACAGACAAACCAAGACCTGAAAGACCGTCATTGACTGACAACACGGCCACAGTGAAGAAAGTGGAGTATTTAATCCTGTAAGACAGACGAGCAACCATCCAAATGATCATAAATTTGTCTCAATTATGGTAGTGTGTGGAAAATTATTCATGATGAACTCCACATGTCTAATGTGTCTGCACACTGGGCTCCACGTTTGCTAACCCCTTTCCAGAAGCAAACACTGTGTGACCTTTCAAGACAGGTATTGAGGCTGTTGTAACAGGATGAAGAGGATTTTTTTTTTTGACATCTAGTAACCATGGATGAATCTTGGATCTATCAGCATGATCCAGAGATCAAAACCATGAACATGGAATGGAAGCATGCTGATTCCCCCTCCCCGCCCCCCCAGGCAAAGGTGCAGAAGTCAGTAGGGAAGGTCATACTCTCAGTTTTTTGGGATTATCGTGGAGTCATTCTCACAGATGACCTTGCAGAGGGACAAGCTATCACTGGCACATACTGCAACAATCATCTGGACAAGTTGCGAGATGCTCTGAAAAAGAAATGCCATGGTATGCTCTCCAGAGGTTTTCGTCTCCTAGCTGACAATGCACCAGCTCATTCATCTCAAGTTGCAGTTAAGCAAAGGCATGTGGCCTTATTCTCCCAGCCTTATTCTCCCAGCCTCAAACCAAGTGATTTTTTCTTGTCCCCAGAAATGAAAAATTCGTTGTGGGATTGCTGCTTTGACAACGCAAATGACATCATTTATGAAGTGGAAGAGTGATTTAAGGAGCAATCTGCAGACTTCTACGATAACGGTATTCGGAGGGTCAAGAAACACTGGGAAAAATGTGTAAATCTGAATGGTGACTATGTAGAGCAGGGGTAGGTAACCTTTCCCCTTTAAGGGCCGAGGGACTTCAGCTCCCAGAAGCCTCAGCCATGTTGACCAAGAGTCCCATGTTGGCCAATAGCTCCTGGGATATTGGGAGCTGAAGTCCCTTGGCCCTTAAAGGGGAAAGGTTGCCTACCCCTGATGTAGAGAAAAGTTAACAACTACAAATCAAAATAAACTTTCTGTCAATTTTTTTTAAAGGTGATAATTAAAACTTTACGATACCCCTTGTATTGTACACTTTGCAGCCTGAAGATAAAAGTCTCCAGAACTTTGGATGAATCAACTGTCTGTGAGTTTCTTTTTTAAGTGTGAAAAGCGGTCTGTGGGTTTTTGTTTTTGTACTGTGTATATTGTTTTGGCTGTAGGTGGATGATTTTTCCCCAGACTGCGCCGGGAGTTTAGGCCTTCATCCCACCTATATAGGTCTCTCTCCCTTCTCCTCTTCCCATTTCCAGGACAAACCACTCCCCATTCTTTCAAAAAAAAATTCTGCCTCAAGTACCAAACTTTCTGTTAAAGAAGTGCTGCCCATTGACTTTGATAAGTGAAGTATATCTGTATTTATCATTGTATTTGCTATTCTATGTTCTCCACAAACCTTTAAACCCCAAGTCAAGAAAAGACCTTGACTTCCTGGCCTTTTAATGTCAGCTGGTTGTTGTTGGAAAGTAAAAGGTATCTGAATCACACGCATATAACATTATGCTGTGACCTTAACTTCTGCTTAAGCAAGATCTTTCTTCACCCTTCTCCCCCAGCAAGAATCTAAATAGAATATTCAAAGGAGGAAGTGCTTTATTGGGTCCTTGTGGACCAGTTTTCTGCCTTAATTCAGCTAAATGTTTTCTGTGTCACTTGTCACTGAATTGCTTATGTTGTGGACATAAGAATACATAAAGGCTTTGAGAGATTCTGCCCTTGTTGTAGACACAGTTCTGAGGCTGTTAAATATTCACATTGATCAGCACAATCCGTTCCAAATGAACTGAAGTGATCTTGCTGCCTAGGAGGATGGTAAAGTAGCCCAAGAGAGCTTTTCTTTTTCTTTTTCTTTTTGTATTAATTTGTGTTGTGGCTGTACAGAAATACATAACTGTGGGATAAACTTTAACCTATCAGGTTCTGTGGATATCCATGCATTCAAACAGGAAGGACTTAATTGATTATAAGTCCTTGTTTATATTGCTGTCCTGTTCAGTAAGGTTTGACAATTTCTCTTCCCATTTCTCCTAATTTCTCTTCAGATCATATAAATCTTTCACCTTTTACTAAAGATGTCCATGCAGAGATAGCTACTACTTTAGTTAACACAAAAGAAATATCTGACTTCACAAGACTTTGGCTCATCTATTACCAAAGCACTACAAGCATCCTAAGACTAGTCTGTCCATAACTCTGAAAGATGGCAATACCCATTCTTTGTATAGGTACATAAAATGAGCTGTTTATGTCTCCCTGAACTTTCTTCACTATAAATCTGAATACAACCAATTACTATCAAAGTGCCCCGATTGCTCTGCAAAGGGGCAGGATATAAATTATTATTATTATTATTATTATTATTATTATTATTATTATTATCATCATCATCATCATCATCTCTGGTTGAAATATTGGGATCAAATTGCTACTTATCCCCAGCTCTTCTTCTCTTGGGTGGAAATGTCAACCAGCCTGAATCATTTCTTTGACACAAGTAATGCTAACTAGGGTTTGTACTCAGTTGACATTTGAAAAACTCTGGTTAAGAGCAAACAGGAAGTAATATAAGCCTTGTTTGGCATTAATTCCAGCATAAACACAGGTCACAATTCAAGCAGGGTAGGCTAGGGTTCACGTTTCAAAGCAATGGCCATGCAGACTCATTTTTTAGCTATGGTGCAAGAACAGACTACATTGCACTTGCATCCATCTGCTATTGTTAACAAGTTTAAGAGGCCAGTTTAAGTTCACACTCTTTATTAATCAGTAATGATTTCTAGCAAAATTAGTCTAAAAAAACTTGGGATGAAATCTCAGTTCTTCATAGGTTGATGAATGTCCAAAAATTAAATTAATATTGGATATTTTTCCTCTACAGCTTGACATATGGTCCAAGTCCAACTACCAGGTGTTTCAAAAGGCAAGTATCTTGGTTTCTATCTGGTGTCTTATCTGTTGTTTACAAAATATGAATGAATATTTTAAATTGCTAATACAGCCATTTCTTAAAATGTGCATGCACTGGATATTAGGTACATGAGGAGCCTTCCTTATTACGATGGTTGTGATTTCACATAAATGCCAAGACCCAAAGTGTTGTGGTTCACTTGGGGAAGATGAGAAGCTGGGTGACTGATTAGCAGTCCAAAGGCTGAGAGCCAAGGTCAGAAGCTGGGGAACCAAAACCAATAGAGAGACACACAGAGGAATAGTCTGGATTCAGGAACAAGGCTAAGTCTCTGAGCTGACATGGATGTATCTCATAGTGGGTGATCAATGTTGTTTCCAGCAGCCATACAGCATTTGCATCCTGCTTTATTTGAGGAGGCTGATGGTTCAGCTTAAAAAGCTGAGGCCACACCAACAGAGCTGCAAGTGTGTTGAGCCTCTCCACAAGCACTCCAGTCCTGCTAGTATCTTTGAGAGAGACGCATCATAGGGCAACAGATTTGAGAATTCTCAGAATGGAAGAAGTATAAAGAGGGTAAAGAACCTCTGTAGGGAAGAATGTGATTTTAAAAAACAAAACAAAACCAAAAGCATGTGCCAGATAAAGGTTCAACGCTGGAATATCAAGATGTTTTCTGTAGTGCAGGAGATATTTCTTAAAATATTCCCAAGCAAAATTTAAAATACTGATAAAAATATGTGTGTACATCAGTGCATTGGGTACATTAAAAGAACTATTGAAGTGATGGTATATTGTGACAACTAAATGGGCAGGTAAAAGTGAATAGTGAATAGCCACTTGCCCAAGGGTTGTCAACTGTGGTGACTAAAAAAATTACCCCTTGGGGACTCTCACACACACAGTCACCCATACCTACCTACCTACAGAGGTATTTGATATAATTCAAACTGATAGATGTCGTTTTCACCTGCTATCTTATTTGTGTTGTGACACAACAAAGAGGGATGTGCTTTAATAGTTTCTCTATCAGTCTGTAGCAGAGGTAGGGAAGGTGAGGTCTGAGGGGCCCTGATTTTCAGCCCCAAAAGCCCCCAAGACCCCAACACTGTCGCAGTTCAGGTATTTCCCCCAACCACTCTTCCCATGGCTCAGGACCACTGCGAAACATCATGTTATTTCCAGTAACATTGCGCAGACCATTGGGAATGGTGCAAGGATGAAAAATGGCCGCTATCAGCATTTGCCCAACTCTGATCTATATAATGAATATCTTATTCCAGATTTGACAAAAGTGATGACTAAAAGTTTGCACAGCATTTTTTTTTTTTTTTGGCATTAAAACAGGTATAGAAATGAGGATATATAATAACCACTTGTTTGCTGGGTTAGCAGGAAGGACAAACATTTAACTCCAGGAGAAGACCAGGTTAGAAATGGTGAGCTGGTCAATTTGCTCTGCGTCATTTTACCTGCCCATTAAGTTATCAAAATAATTAACTGTGCTAATACCACTAACATCTTAACCAAAACAAAAATAAAATCTGTTCTCATTTTATGGGGATCCAGGTCCAAGTTTAAAGTAATTTAAACATTTTCTTTCCATATATTCCATTAGTTCAGTGCCTTGATTCTGATGAATCAGAATGCCTTTGGGATGCTTCAGAGTGAGGGGCAGCTTGCTCACTGCTACCAGTGTTTTCACAAGAAGGCCAGTGGACCTGGCCAGCACCCCATGTCAACTGGCTTTACAGCTCAGAATGCCTCATGCAGGTTCCTCAACAGGAAGGGTTATCTGGAAGTCAAAAAGGTTTGAAGGCCAGTGCTCAGATTTCTGAAATAGGGACAGAAATTTCAACTTCTGTTTCTGTACAAACATTTATTGGGTCTTTCTGAACCAAGATTCTCCAACCACCAAAACCTAAAGAAGTTCAACCTGTGATACCCACTCTCTACAGATCAAAGAAGAACTTTGAAAAAGTAGGTAGCAATTTACTCCCTGACCAGCATTAAAAATCATCATAACACAGTAGTTAGTCTGTTACTCTAGAGGCAGATAAGAATTAAGGGATTAGGTAACCTTTTCTCTCTCTTCTGAAAATATATTCCATGTATCAGTTAAGAGAAGAGTATAATGCAAAGTAGCCTAGGACAGAATCAGCCATGATAATCCTTCATCAATAATGCTTTAAACTAATTATAGCCTGTGGAATGGCATTAGCACTTGCATTAAAGGGGGGTCTCATTCCCCCCCCCCTTGGATGTTTTTACATTATAAAAGGACCTGAGTTGTGGGGCCTGCTTTTTAATACATTGGAATGCTTTTTAATACTTTGTAATGCTGGAGTATCTGTGTATGTATGGCTTGTTTACATACAGCAGGCCCTTGGTATCCACTGTGGTTTGATTCCGGGACCCCTCATGGATACCAAATTTAATGGATGCTCAAGGCCATTTAAGTGAGCAAGCTGCTCTTCATTCTAAGGCATCCCAAGATTCATCATAATCAAGGCACTGAACTAATAGAATTCAAGTTAATTGCAAGATCGGCAGGTTGGCAGTTTGAGGTCCAAGTGCTGCATGATGGGGTGAACTCCTGTCTCTAGTTACAGCTTCTGCCAACCTAGCAGTTCCAAAAGACTTAGTAACGGAGATGAGCACTGTCCCCTAAAATTGGCAAAAATCAGGGTTTTGTGGGAAGGAAGAATTAGAGAATATTTTCAAGCCATGGATGGTTGAATCCATGGATGCAGTATCTGTGGATACGAAAGTCAAACTGTATACATTTATTTTGATGCAGAACACGTTCAGAGCCAACAGTCATACATTAAGGCAATCTCAGAGTGATCCTCAAGGGTCAGATTACCACCCCCCCCACAAACTATTTAAGGCAGAGTGCTGTGTCTGAAGTCCATTTAGCCCCACTGAGGTCAGTATCATTGATCAATTGTAAGTATACACCTCATTTTATTCAGTAGGCCAGTGGCAAATTCATTGGCCAGCCTCCTGTCACTGCTATTAGAGTAGAAATCTCAAAAAGGTAGCCTGACACAGAGAAATCCAAAGGTCCACCTAACTAGTATAGACTAAAGGCTGAGTTCCTGGGATCAGCAGTTGAACAAAAGAGGCCATAAATGTAGCTGACATGAGGGAAGGAAGGAACGTTGTGGTTTTTTCCCCCAAAAGCAAGTTCAGACACCTCCAAGCACCTCTTCCTGCAATACATGGCTTTGGGGAGAGTGGTGGGGAAGTTCTCTGAAGTAAGGTCCTCTGGGAAGGGGGTCCTAAAAAGTTACCTGTGCCAAGCCACCCATCTTACCGCTGAGGACATGCACACACACTCTGGAATCCATGCATTGAAAAAACAGGTGGCTCCCTTTCCCTGACCACAATGACACCTTCTTCACAAGAAAACCTGCAGCCCTCAGCCAAGACTCAGCTGTCCTGCTGACTTAGGAATTTTGACAAGAGCAGCCCTCCACTCCCCAGATAGCCCACAGTGTGTGAAGACATTGAGAGGAGGGAGGGGAAAGAGGAAGCAGCGAGAGGAGAAAAAGCAGAAAGCAAAGAAGAGGTCCAGTTTGGGCACTGGGTCCTGCCTGCCACAGTCTTTGACCCTATCTCACACTGGCAGCCTGTGGTTCCCAGCAGATGCCCACTGAGAGGATGGATCAATCAGCCTAAGGAAAGATCCTTGCCCTTTGGCATCTGTCTGGCCCAACTACCATTTTGTGCAAGGATTCCATGGTAAAATAGAAGGTGTGGGGAAAGTTCCCCCAAAGGTAAAAAGGTTAAAAATCAGGGCCCCTAGCACACTGCAAAATGACTATTCTCTCAACCACAGGTGTTTTTTTTTTAAAAGAAGAATATGATTCCTACCCTTCTCTGTGCTGTCTTTTTAAATTCTTTGTAAAGTTGGTTCCACCATCATGAACATTGCAACAGTAATTTCTGTCAATGACTCCAGTCATGCTTTTCAGTGACAGCCTTTTGAAATGCCACAATATCCAGTTCCTTTGAATTGCAGTTTTTTCCGTGCTCGACTGCAGTTTCCTTCTTTCTTCAGCAGCAGTAAAACAACATCTGGCACTCACTGCCAAAATGTTAATTTCCTAGACAGGTGCAGCCCAGCCTTTTCAGGTTAAAGAGCAGACACCTCTGCTCTCCCTAGTCCAGCCCTGTTGTGTGAAGTTAATTTGTCTTGATTCCTTTGTTTGCAAACTCTGGCTGTGTCCGCAAAACTTGTGCCTCCCTGTGATTAGGAGGATCCCTGGGCCTGTTTAATTTGGTAGGGGAAGAGTTCCCAGAGGACCCATTATGGCTAAGATATTTACCACAGTTCCCTTGGAGAACGGCTTGAACGCCTTCTAGGGTGAATATAAGCTTTTGTAACCACCCAGTCAACCAGCAGGATGGATTTCAGAGAATAGAGCTATAAAATACAGGGAGGAATCTCTGAAAGGGCAGAAACACAAAGAGCTGAGAAAAGGTTGGCGCTTCTCCACATTTTTCTGACATTTTAAACTCTGCAGGTGCAAAGACAGTGCCAATCTTTAACCTTTTTATTAACCCTTCAGACGTTTTCAACTAGTAATCCAAAAGGAAAAAGGAAAGCTTTTTATCATCAAAGGTTACAGAAGGTTTTTTCAGCATAAAAACGAAACCCTAGGAAAGCATTAAATTCTCAAAATGTAAACATTTTAGAAGAGCTAAGTGTTAAATTTATTACCCCCATGAAACATTTTGAAAGAAATGAATAAATGCTAAAATGTCATCATTCCCTTTTTGATTTCTACCCTGGTAGCTTTCAGTCCTTTCTATCTAGAGATGGTTGCACCTCTCAGTTCAGTTCAAGATGGAACACCCTGCCCAAAGTTTGATAACTGAGAAAAGTGACATCTGGCCAGGAGGTGTTGTGAAAGACCCTTCCTAATTATACCTGAAGGTATCTGGATCTGGGAAAATTCAGAAAAGTATACCCTAAAGGTACCAGATCTCCTCTGATCTTAGAAGCTAAGAAAGGTCATCCCTGATTAATATTTGGATGGAAGACTGCCAAAGAGGACCAAATGCTGTAGGCTACATTTCAGAGAAAGGAGCTGGCAAAACCACCTCTGAGTCTTCCTTTCCTAAGAAAAACCTATGAAATTCATGGGATTGCCATAAGTCAACAAGCAACATGCTATGTTATGTTACCAATAAACCATCCAGTTATTCTGATTAACCTGTCTCTAGACTGTGTGTTCCTAGCCATGAGACTCTAGTCAAAAGACCTCAGATTAGGTCATGTATCTGTGAAACATGAATTCCTGGGGGGCGGGGGATATTCCTGATGGTCCTGACTTGGCTCTGCTGCTCTGTTTCCCACTGCAAGGGTATATAAGTATTATAATACATGGAGATGTATTTGTGTCAGTAATCTTTAAAGAAGAATGTGGCATGAATGCATCAAGGAAGCTGTTGAGTATTGACAGTATTTGCTCAAGGACAGGTGATGGGCAGTTCCAAGGTCAGCTGATTGAATTGGTACCCTGTGTACTGGATAGCTCAGCTGTATTTTGAAATCACAGCAACTGTGTCTTGGTTTTTATGTGTTTTAACTTTTAAAGGTTTCAGTGACAAAGTGCATTTTACATCTGACTACCCACACAGGAATATTTACTATAAAGTAGGGCCGGGCACAAGTACGTGGCCCAGTTCACACAGTTTCCATGATTCATTGGCTTTTTTCTAAGTCATCACAATTAGAATAATGCAGCACTTATATGTGTTTTCAGAACATATTTCATGGATGGTTATGCAAACAAGCATGACCATATTAACTGCATTAAAGCTTGGTAAAGACCAGTGAAAGCAGTAGGATCTCCAGCATCACATCTGCTAGTCTTGATCTGTAGTCTCTGATTCTGGTTCTTTGAGCAGTTACTAATCCATAAGATTACCTGTTACGGTTATTAGTTACCAGTGACTGCTAAATTGATTTGGGAGCTTCTGATGATTACCTCTGTTGAAAATGTGTGTGAAGTCACAGGTAGCTAGCAGGTAAAGTCAGTCCTCTGTATCCATGGATTCAACCATCCACAGTTTGAAAATATTTTTAAAAATATGCATTCCAAAAAAAGCAAACTCTGATTTTACCATGTTATATAGGAGATACCATTTTACTCTGCCATTGCATTTAATGGTATGTGAGCTTCCACAGATATTGGTATCCATGGGGGATCCTGGAACCAAATCTGGCTATGCTGCCAGTAACACTGCTGCTGGTAGGGCCTTCTCAACAGACAGGCTTTTGCTGAAGAGCCAGCCTTAATGTGCCAAACAGATCCTGAGCAGCAGCAGTAATGAGGGTGACACTGGCAGAGGAACTAGTACTGCACTTTCAACTCAGCTAAGTTTTAAAAGGGACATGTATCAGAAATGAAAAAGGGGAAAATAACCAAAGAGTATTGCAAACAAATAGCTAACATGTGTAGGGGGAAAATCAGTAAAGCAAAAGCGCTGCATGATGAATAGCAGATAAAATTAAGAGAGCAAAACAACAGCACTTCAAAAATGTAAATAAAACAGGAAAAGGGCTAGTCAATAAGTTGAAAAAAGAAAGAGAAAAAAATTAATCTTAGAATTGAAAATAAAAGGGGAGAAGATCACTGACCAAAAAACAATTATAAAAAAAACTCATGATGAATTTTCTAGAACTTTAAACATTTCTAGAATGTTTAAAGAAGAGGAAAAAATATAGATACTTTCAAGGAAAAAAATGACAAAATATATTGATTTTTAAAAAATCAAAAATAAACAGGGAACATAAAGATCTTCTAGAATCACCTATAGCTAAAATGGAAATCAGCTAAGCTATCAGAAATTTAAGAGAAAACAAGTCCCCAGGGCCGGATGGATACACGGCAGTCTTTTATAAAATCTTTGAGAAAGAACTAATAGACCCACTGTTAGAAACAATAAACAATATATAAATATAGAAAGAATTCCTAAATCATGGGAGAAAGCAGAGATTGTGGTCATCCAAAAGAGAGAAAAGACACCACAGACATTGCCAGTTATATACCGATATCACTGCTAAATAGTGATTACAAGATCTTCACTACAATTATGGCAACTAGATTAAAGAAAGTAATAGAGACCACGATACATGAAGACCAAAGCAGATTTATCCTTGGTAGACAGATGAGACACAATGTGAGAACTATTGTAAATTTAATTGAATACTACAATCTGAGAATTGATTTAAAAAAATGTTTATTTGTGGATGCACAAAAAGCATTTGATAATGTCAAGTGGACTTTCTATTAGAAATACTAGGAAGAATGGGGTTTAGCCCGAAATTTAAAGAAAGAATAAAACAAGTTTACACTCGCCAATCAGCCGAATTGGTGATAAATAGGGAAAAGTCTCTCGAATTGCAAATTAATAAAGGAACCAGGCAAGGTTGCCCACTCTCTCCTTTGTTATTTATTGTAAGTTTAGAAATACTACTAAACTCTATAAGGGAAACAACCAAATTAAAGGTACTAAAATGAAAGGACAGGTAATAAAGGTCAAGGCATTTACCAATAACCTAGTGATTATTCTTGGAGACTCAGAAGAAAGCATAGATGCAGTGATTGAAGAAATTAATAACTTTGGTAAATTTGCAGGTTTCACGTTGAATATGGACAAAACTTGGCTGCTCACCAAAAACTTAAGAAAACGTGAAGAGGCTAGACTGGAAACAAAATTAGAATGCAAAGTAAAGAAAAAAATTAAATATTTGGGAATGTGGTTAGCAAATAAACATTGATTTATTTGAAAACAATTACAAAACTGTGTGGAGTAATATTCAAAAAGACTTAATAATTGGAATAAATGTAATCTGACTTTATCAGGGCGAATTGCAATAATAAAAATGAATGTTCTCCCCAAATTGATGTTTCTCCTTATTAATCTACCAATAATACATAATGTAAAGACCTTTAAAAAAATGGAACAAGGAAATAAAGAGCTTCATGTGGAAAAGATAAAAAGCAAGGATAAAATGGGACATATTGAGAGATTCAAAAAAAAAGAGGAGGGATGGCACTCCCAGATTTACAGGTTTATCATTAGGCTGCATGTCTGCTTTGGACACAAGATTGGATTAAATTAAAGAATTCATCAGTGTTAAATTTGGAACATTACAATGCTACTTTCGGCTGGCACACATATATTTGGTATGAAAAACAAAGTGAATAAAGATGTTAATAACCATATAATAAGAAGAGCATTACTAAAAAAATTAGCTACAAATCAAACAAAAAATTTACACAAAAATACCATCCTGCGTCTCTTCACAAGAAGCATTTTTCAGCTGATGGGAATCAAACCAAAATTGGATAACATACAAAGAATTATTACATGATGTTGAAGAGAACAAAATAGACATAAAAACAAGAGAAGTTCTACAAAAATAGAATAGAATAATTCATTGGATGAACTACTGGCAGATAAAAGAAAAAATTAAAGACCTTAAAACAACAGGTTTTGAAAAACAGGATAATGAATTGGGCAAAACAATCTGGGCTCCAGAAAAGAAAAAAAGATCAGTAAGATTTATAATATGCTACTTAAAAGATATCTTGAGGGTGAAGAGATAAAAGAAAGCATAAGATAAAATGGGCATCAGAACATGGTCACAACATAGAGTTGGGAAAATGGGAAAAAGCGAGGGGGAAAAACGAGAAATTTACAGCTTCACAAAGCCTAAAAGAAAATTACTACAAAATAGCAAATCGTTGGTACCTTACTCCACTTATACTAGACAAAATCTACAAGTTAAAGAATAATAGGTGTTGGAGATGTAAAAAAGAAAAAGGTTCTCTTATACACATCAGGACAAAGCATGATTCAGGGAAAGCTGGAAATTGTAAAACAAGAAATGAACACACCTAAAATAAAAGGGAATGGGGCAGTTTCAACCCAATAATTACACAATGTTTACGGTGGAAATGGTCATCAAAGACAAAACAATGGAATTAATAGTGAGGAAAGATGTAGCAAATGTAGTTAAGAGGATACAGTGCCAAGTCTGACTAAATAATATCATACAATTGGGAGAGACCCATCCAGTCCAACCTTCATCCAGCCCAGGAAGACATAATCAGAGCACTCCCAACAAGATGGCCATCCAGCCTCTGTTTAAAGACATCCATAGAAGGAAACTCCACCACCCTCTGAGGCAGCATATTCCTCTGTCAAAAAGCTCTTTACCATCAGGAGATTCTTCCTAAAGTTTAGGTGGAATCTCTTTTCCTGTAGTTTGAATCCACTGCTCCATGTCCTAGTCTCTGGAGCAGCAGAAAGCAAGCTTAATCCATTTTCAATATGACATCCCTTCAAATATTTAAACATGGCTATCATGTCACTACTTAACCTTCTGTTCCCCAGGCTAAACATATCCGGATCCTTAAGCTACTCCATACCTTTGTCCATTTTGGTCACCCTCCTCAGGATACGCTCCAGCTTGTCAATATCACTCTTAAATTGTGGTGACCAAAATAACACTGCAGGGAAAAATGACTATACAACTGCAATCCAAGTTTATGTTCCTAAGATAGAAGCAGATGAGGAAGAAATTGAAAGATTCTGCATAGCCATCCAGGAGGCAATTGATCACACCTCTCACAGCAGAATATGTTGATAATCATAAACAATGAGAATGCATTGATAGAAAACATAACCAATGATGAACAGACTTCATCAGATGGCCTATATAGGAATCAAATAGACCAGGGGTTGGCAACCTTTTTTGCCGACAGGCCGGGGAGGGAAATGGTTATGGGGGTCGGTGTGCGCACGCGTGGGGGGGTGTGCGCACTGCCATTTTTAGAAAAAAATGGTGGCAGACGCTGCCCCCCCCCACGCAAATATGCACAGCAGTGGGCCCCCCAGGAGGCTTCCCTCGGCAGCGAAGGGCCTCTGAGAGGCCCAGCGCCGCCGCCGGGGGCTCCCAGGAGGCTTCCCTCAGCAGCGACGGGCCTCCAAGAGACCCAGCACTGCCACGGGTGCCCCCCAAAGGTCCAGCGCCACTGCAGGGGCCCCCCAGGAGGCTTCCCTCAGCAGCGCCGGGCCTCCGAGTGGCCCAGCACCGCCGCGGGTGCCCCGCAGGAGGCTTCCCTCAGCAGCGCTGGGCCTCCTCCGGGGCGCCATTTTGGCCACTCCGCCGTGCGCGCCGTGGCCACCATTTTGTTTTACAAAATGGCGGCCGCGGCTCGTCCGCGCATGCACAGGAGTACTGTGCATGCGCAAATGAGTTGCAGCCACCATTTGGAAAACAAAATGGTGGCGGCGTGCAGCAGCGGTTGATGCACATGGCGGCAGGGGCCAGTCGGCAGGGGTCCACAGGCCGGGTATGGCCTGCAGGGCGTAGGTTGCCAACCCCTGAAATAGACTATACGATTGGAAGCAGAATCATAGAATTATAGAGTTGCAAGAGACCCTAAGGGCCATCCAGTCTAACCCATGCAGGAATACATAATCAAAGCACTCCTAATAGATGCCCATCCAGCCTCTGTTTAAAAACTTCCAAAGGAGGAGACTCTCAAAACTCTGAGGCAGTATATTCCACTGTTGAACAGCTCTTACCACCGGGAAGATCTTTCTAATGCTTTGGTAGAATCTCTGGAGAATCTCTGAAGATGCAGAAGCTCTATTCTCTCAGTAAAAATAAGATGAGGAACAGAAAATAAACTCATTAGAAGCAAAGGTGACTAAAGTGAGGATCTTATACTTTGAAATTATCATGAGACAGTGTGACTCATTCAAAAAGATGATAATGTTCAGTCAAGTGGAAGGCAGTAGAAAGAGGAAGATCACATTACAATTAGATAGACACAGGGCCTGTGCAGACTGCCAGAAATAGTGCAAATTGAGTCCACTTTAAGGGTTAGGGTTAGTGCTAGGGAATCATGGGAATTGTGTTGTTGTTTTTCTGAGACATTGAGCCTTTTCTGTCAGGGAGCTCTGGTGCCGCAATAAAATACAGTTCCCATGATTCCCTAACCCTTAAAGTGGACTCAATTTGCACTATTTCTGGCAGTCTGCAAACGCCTTGTCAAAGAAGACATGGCCCTGAGTTTTGCAAGACCTTGGCAAGGCTGTTAACAACAGGGTCTCTTGAAGGCCTGTCATTCACAGGGTTGCTATAAGTCAAAGTTGACAGCAACAAATAACAGCAAATAACAGCTTGAGTTTAAACAATTGCTTCAGTACATTAACTGATATGCATATTGCAAACTCTCAGTAAGTCATACACCTTGTCAGTCCTGAAAGAAAGAGGCGGTTTATGGTATAGGCCTGAATCAAATTGTGAGTTTCCCTCAGGATCTTGTGTCACCTTTGAGACCAGCTGAGAGAAAGAAAGAAGTTGGTAGCATAAGCTTTTATAGACTTACCGTAGGTCTGCTTCATCGGTCTACAAACGCTTATCTTACCAACTGCTTTCTTCCTCTCAGATGGTCTCATAAGTTCTACAAGATCCCTTTGCATACTGATCCAGATTAATACAGTTATGTCTGAATTCTACCACCATAGAGTGTACTTACTGAATTAATGGAAATTACATGAGTATTAACTGACCAGGTTCCCACTGATCAACTATGATCCTATGAGTCTGTGATTCATACTTTGATTGGGACTAGTGATTGGGTATAGGGCATAATGAATACAAATTCACTCTTCCCTCCTCCTCCTCCTCCTCCTCCTCTTTTCTTTTTTTTTTTTTTTTTTTTTTTAGGAAAGAGGCTAGTGTGTGTGTGTGTGTGTGTGTGTGTGTGTGTGTGTGTGTGTGTGTTATAGGTATACCACATTGAAGAGAAACCCCCTCCCAAGTAGTTTCCAAAATTACATATTAGAACAAATCACATTGAAAACTATAACCTTCAGGCAGAGTGAACCATTAATATAAAGAAAGCTGAAGACTAAAACATACAGCATACTACAAAACTCTGATAAATATTAAGATAGTGAGGAAGAACATCTGTGTTCAGTAGTTCATAAAACCTCTATTTGAAGAAAGGCCAAAGAAAACAAGTGGAACTGAAAGGTCTTCTAAAGATGTGCATTGACTTTTTCTGTTGTTGTTGTGTGCCTCCAAGTCATTTTTGACATATGGCAATCCTAAGGCATAGGGTTTTCATGGCAAGTTTCTTCAGAGGGGTTTTGCCATTGTCATCCTCTGAGGCTGAAAGAATGTGACTTGCCCAAGGTCACCCAATGGGCTTTCTTGGGCAGGGATTTGAACCTTGGTCTTTAGAGTCATAGTCCAACACTCAAAATACTATGCCATGCTGGCTCATTGATTTGTTCTACATTTTAATAATTACTTCAATCATATTTTGGTATTTGGATTATTCCTTCACTGTGGTTACCAAATGTGGTCACCAAAAAGAAAAGAAAAGAAAAGTCAGTCTAGAGTTTCTTATCATTGAGGAAGATCTTGATTTACAACTGACTTTCATTTCAAGAAAGCATGCCTAAGCAAGAGGCAGTTAAGGGAAGCAATGTATTATGCAGCACACTATCAGCTTTGGGGAACTGATTGTGCAAAGATTATGTAGCCACCATTTCTTTAGATGATTTCATGAAGACAGAGAAAACCTATGGAGGTCAGGCTCGTTGGTGGCTTAATAGCTCTGCTGGTTAAGAATGTAAGCTCCATAATTTGAGATAGGATATGTTTGATTAGCAGGCATTGAGAACAGCAAAAAGGATGGCTTTCCCATCATGCCCTAGCTGCCAGTGTGCCATGAACTCCCACATGCACACCAACTTTTTCCATCGTGCCCTGTTTTGGAGTTTATCATCAGAACTAACCAGGCACTGTTTTCAGATAGATTCGTGGGGCCTTTGGCCTGATCCAGGTCATCCATACTGCTTGCACAGCATCAAATCTGCAGTGAGTCTCTCTAGCTTTTTTTGTTACTAGCATCCTCATCCTAAGTTATGCACATTGATGCACATTTTATTGTGCAGTAAGGTTCCTAGAAAATTATTTTTGAGAATAGACAAACCTGGAAGAAGTATATTCTACACTTTGGAAAATTGAGTGGTTGCCAGTAAAGAGTCCCATTTCTTCCCTGATTCTGCTGCTAATCAAACTAGTTTGCATTTGATAATCCTGCACAGAAGTACAAGCCCATCCCAAAGGAAACAATTTTAAGAGGAACAGACCTTTCAGAGGCAACTCTCTTGGAAGATGTTCCTTTTCACTTCATCTGCCACCCTGTTACTTCTTGCAATACAGTCAGCCCTCTACATTCACAGATTTAACTCTCATGGATTCAACTATTCGCAGGTTTGCTCAGGTTTCTCAGCCCATAGAGCTAAGAAAATTAATCCACCCAGAAGAGCACACAAACCTCTCCCCCCATCTCCTCAGACATGCTTAGACGTGCATGCAAGAAGAATCCAGGACCCACTGCTGGGGCCCACAGCTTCCTGAGCCTCTACCACTGGGCCTTAAAGTGGCTGCTGCTGTTGCTGCAGCAGCAGCCATAGTAAGTAATCCACCGTCATCACCTCCAGACCCCACGCAGCCCAAGTGAGCATCTGAGAGTTTATGTTCCCTCCAGTGGATGGCAGCAGCTGCTGTTCAGGCCTCAGGCTGTCCTCCACCATTATTTCTGCACTGGCGCCAGGATGTTCATCCATTGCCTGGGGGAGATTCCTCCCTCTCCCTTCTTCTCTTCCCACCTTGGTTGTCTTGCTGACTTCTGAGAGGTACTAGCTGCTTGGAGGATCCTGCTCCAGGAGAAGGGCCAAGGCAATGCAGAAATGCAGTCCTGAACCCAAGCTGCTGCTGCTGCCACAATCACCATGGCAGTCTCAGCTTTACCCACACTGGCATGGGAATGGTTGAAGGGCTGACTGTAGACTGAATTAAATCTAAGGTTTGAGATGGCCTAGAGATGTGATGTGTGTGTGTGTTTTCATACTCACGGGGATCCTGCACCCCAACTCCTGCGAATATGGAGGGTAATTTTTAAAGAATCCATGGACCTCCATTTTCATTAAAACAAAAACCTAGAGGAAGACGTTTGGCTTAGAAGGCAAAAAACAATGTTAACATATGAGGATGTCAGTGAAACTTAGCAATGTTCTAGGATGTCTGTAGCATAGTTAACATGGAAGAATTGAATATAATTTGGAGCATATGCATCTCTGTCCTGCTTGGTGGTGTGTGAAATAATCATGTTAACGACTCTTCACATTCAGATTGCTTCCTAGCTCTTTTTTTCTCCTTTGGATAGAATGCATGAAAGAATCCGAATGCTGGGAGGGGGAGTGAATCCCGGTGTGGCATCCACACACATACACATACACACCTACCTTTGCTTGACGGTTAATTGTTTCCCCATCTCCTTGCTGTGTTCCACATTGTAATGTTTGTCACCACTTGTGGGGGGATTCTTCTCCCATACTTTGTTTTCTTCCCAACTGTTTGGTGCCTGTTTTGATCTGCACAAGGAGGAGCGCTTTTCCTTTCTCCTCATTTGCTGCTGGTACCAATTGCCTGCTTTTTGTTCAGAAAACATTATTAGTGTTCCAGCAGTGCCATGATGGCTTTTATCTCCCAGTGGAATCTCATTAGCTCTGCATTACAATAGGAACAGCATATGTGCCACTGTGCCCAAGTAGCCAGTCAGTTTGAATTTGTTAATGGCAATGCGTTCCTTCCCCGGCAACTTTCCACCACAACTTCAATGCTTAAACTATGGTGTTTTTTTTTAAACTTTGTTGTGGAAGGATTAGACAAAACAAAACAGAAATCAATTCGTTGGAGGTTAGATGTAACAGAAGGAGAACTGTAGCTTAGTTTGCTTTTATGTGTGGATGTTGTGCAGTGATAAATCTAAGCGTGCTCTGTGAGGAGGAAAACTAGGGCATAATGGAAATCTTGCAAGTTAGAATGGGGATGAGCTTAATTATTAGCAATGGGAGAAAGCAAAGTGTTGCCTTATGCTGTGGCTTTTGTTTTTTATTTTAAAAAATTGTTTAGTGGTTCCCAGCCTGAGCAGCATGCAGAATGAAGATTAACTGGGCTGCTCTGGTGAGCCTGGATGTAGAAGATGTTTCGCCCTACTTTTCCCAACTGCAACCTTTACAGAAATTTCACAGCAGTCTCTGGATGATTTGCAAACAGACTGGTTTTTGACTCCCAGTATTTAACAACAGCACCAAAATTACCTTCCTACCCTAAATTATACTGCTGAAATGGAGAAGTCTCTTTGAGTAACCAGAAATTTGGTTTCATGTGAAGAAAGTTGTATTTCATGCAAGTTGTGTTCAGCTCTTTTACTCAAAAATATGCCGAGGCTCAGAATTGTTTAATTTTATCTAAATGACCTCTGTACTTTTTGTACTTGGTAGGGGGGAAAAAAACACCAGTCACTGCCCTAAACCTAAAGGAGGAGGGGAACCCAGATTTGAGGAAAGGAGACAGATAATTCATGCCTAGTTTGGCCCTGAATTTGTGCCTGTCTGCCTACATGTAGTAGCTGCCATGAGCATTGTATATGATATTATTTTTAAAAAATATATATTATTTTTATTATTATTTTCTTAAACTAAAATCACACCACAAATAACATTCAAATCAGACATAAAAAAAGAAAATAGACAAAGACTAAACGTAAATAACACACAATAATAATAATAATAATAATAATAATAATAATAATAATAATAATTTTTTATTTATAGCCCACCCCTCTGCACGGCAATCGGAGCGGGGTACAATAATTAGTCCTAACTTCATCTAATAATACCACAACATAGATCACATAACAATCTACCACCAACAGACAATGTCTGGTAGCATTGTATATGATGCTTTGCTTTGATTTTGAGTTCCTGCATGGCAGGGGGTTGGACTGGATGGCCCTTGTGGTCTCTTTCAACTCTATGATTCTATTATTCTTTGTTAATTGTAGAAAGTTTTTAGGAAGACTATTTGTGATGCCCTGTCTCTATTTAATAATCACACTTCATGGATGAAGCAGAGTTTATTGAAGAAGTTCAGCACAGAACTGGCATCCAAGCATCAGTTTCACTATTAAAGCCCTTGTTGTAGCAGCTTTTTCAGTAAATCTCAGTATGTAGCTCCCCCGCCCCCCCTTAGCACTACTAATTATGTTAACAACTGTGTTGAAATCTCTCTGGTGCTCTTAATTCCAGAATTTATTTTAAAAATTGAGCCATTTTTCAGGGGGATGAAGATAGTTGTGTAAATGTTTTGCCAGCAGCAGAGTTTAAGGACTCCATCCATTAGGGACTCTGCTTTCTTTTTAAAGCTGCAGCCCTATGAAAGAGGGGAAAGGCTGTTGCTCAGTGGCTGAGCACATGCAGTTAGCCCTGAGCTCACTCCCCAGCACCTTCAGGTAGGGTTTCTCTTTGAAACCTTGTAGAGCCAGTGTCAGGCAGTGTAGATAATATGGAGCTAAATAGACAAATGTTCTCACTTCATATAAGCTAGTTCCTGTTTGACACTGGCTGATGTTGAAATGCCCCATACTTGGGTGATTATGTTGGATGGCTTTGCACATGGCTGGGTGTTGAGACCCCTGAGGATACATGTAAAATGGCTTGTACACTTCAAATGGACATACTGACACAGAGCCCTGGTGGTGCAGTGGTTAAATGCCTGTACTGCAACCACTCACTCACAAACCACAAGGTTGTGAGTTCAATCCCAGCCAGAGGCTCAAGCTCGACTCAAGCTTGTGTCCTTCTGAGGTCGCTATAATGAGTATTCAGCTTTTGGGGGGCAATTAGCTTATACATTATAAACCACTTAGGGAGTCCTTAAGTGCACTGATAAGTGGTATAGAAACGTAATTGCTGTTGCTACACACACACTGTCTGAGTTTGGATCTAGCAGTGCAGAGTAGATGTAAGACTGATTCCCTAGAGATTGCCTTTTCCAGCTAAAGCCCCACATATCACACCTCACATTTCATTTCTATTCTGGAAAATCCCCTGACTTTGCAGAGGAGGTTACATGAGAAGGAAAACTCAGTATTAGCAAAGCAGCTTCATTTATATACCGCTTCATATCGTGCTATGGGATGTCTAAGCAGTTTACAACTGTAAGCTCATTGCCCCCCAACAGTTGGGTACTCAGTATTAGGACCCTCATTGTTTTTTCCCTGTCACCTCTTGCACAGTGTAGCTCTATAACATTTACCAAAGTGCTTTAGATAAATACTGTTCTACCCCTATTGTATTTTGTAGAAGCCTTTTAATTTTCTCACACGGAGTACAGAGAAAGGCCAGAGGGATCCCCTGATAGAACTGTAGCATCCTAATGTCAAGAACCAGATTTCATAGTGTTACTGATGAGTTTTCCTTTCTCTCTTTCTTTCCCCTCGCCCTCACTTCCAGGTAACTGACCATGCTACGACAGCTCTGCTGCATTACCAGTTACCTCAGATGCCAGATGTGGTGGTCAGATCTTTCATGGTACGTTTCCTCTCATGTCCTAACTTTGCAAGAGACAAGTACAATAAAATTCAGTTACCCCTGGATTTGTTTGCAAGAGAGTTGATGACAGAATGTTGGGGTTTGATCGTCATGATCCAAATCACACTCTGTTTCAGAGAAGCATGGAGCATTACCCCTCATTAAAAAGTTACATTGGAGTCTAACTAAGGGAAGTGATCAGAGCAAAGCAAGCAAGCTTAGCTTATTACATCAGCTTCCATAGTGCCTCAAAATATTCATGAAGGTTTGGTTCCAGAAAGAGACTCAAGGAGCTTGTTGAGAATGTGATTGGAGAACAGGTCTGCCTCTCTCTGTGTTTAAGACACAGTGTGATACCCTAGTGTCTCAGTAGCTGAAATGGAAACCCAGGAGGCTCACTTATTGCAATATTTTCCAGCCAAGCAAATAGCTTAATCTTGTGAAAATAGACTAAAAAGGTGCTGTAGCTGATGTGCTTTGTAAGCAGAAGGTCCCAGGTTCCAGTGAAAAGGAATCTCTTGTTGCTGCACCAGAAGGGGCTGGTCTGCCTGGGACCCCCCCAAAGAGCCCCACTATAAGCAAGCATTGAGTGCATTAAGATTATTGAACTGTATCTGGATTAAAAGAATAGGTAACGGGCTGCCTACTCTTTTACCAAAGGCACAGTCCAGTAATCTTGAAGAACCACTACCTAATAGTCCTGGGCTCAGATGAATCAATGAACTGATTTAATACAGAAAAGCTTCACTTCAAGACATAGGAAGGGAGAGTTACATCTCATGGGAGAGCTTATGCCTTGCAGCAGCATGCTCCTAAAGTTCACTTCCCCTTCTAGTTGAGAGAGCCTGGGCATGGGCATTAAGA
>CM034713.1:1985789-1995999 GCA_020142125.1 Phrynosoma platyrhinos
CTTTCTCTCCCTCCCTCCTCCCTTTGTCAAAAGCCCTTGCAAAGATCCTGGTCTGGGCATATGAACAGTATTACCATATTGACCTGTCCATAAGTTGACCCAGGATTTTGGAGTCCATTTTGGGACATAATGTTTCTTACTTGTAGACAAGTATATATGGTAACTTAAATTTAAATGGAAATTTAACATAAACAATTGTTAAATTCTTTCTTCTAAAGACAAGTGCATTAGATTCCTTTGACTTATTTATAATTAACTGCATAAATGCAGCCACTCTTTTTATTAACTTTCCTATCTCTGGGTCTGAAGAAGACCATGCACTGTAAAGTCGAACGCTTTCACGGCTGACATCCATAGGTTTTTGTGGTTTTTTCGGGCTGTGAGGCCATGTAGAAAAATGTATTCCTGATGTTTCACCTGCATCTGTGGCTGGCAACTTCAGAGAAATCTCTGAATTTCTCTGAAGAAAGTTTCTCTGAAGATGCCAGCCACAGATGCAGGCAAAACATCAGGAACACATTCTTCTAGAACATGGCCTCACAGCCCAAAAAACCCACAAAAACCTATAGACTGTGCACTGTTCTGGAGGTTCACTGTTTCATGCCACTCAGGGCCTCTGGACATATTGTCGTCATCCTGAAGCAGAAAACAGAATCCAGGCAAATGAACGTTGTCAAACAAGACCTCTGGAGTACTATTGGGCCAAGGTGAAGAGCTAAGATGTCTTGATCTCATGGAAGTTGGGGTATCATCTTTGATTTTCTGTAAAATGCAGACTGGAAAGTTTGTTTCTGTTTGTCTCACATTCTTCTTTTTTTTAATTCCCACCCATCCCTTAACTAGGGCCATTGTAGGATATAGTGCAGCTTGTGGTCAAGAAGATTGAGGTGCCACATCTCTAATTTTGGAGGACCAGGTCCCCCACAGCTACTCAGACTGCTCAGGTTGCCTATCTATGGAAAAATTGTCATGGATCCTACTTCACAGTGTTGTCTTCTGTATATAGGCTGTCAGGAAACTGGAGGATATGGCAGTCCATATTTCACCCCATGCTAGAATGAATCATAGAATCTTAGAGTTGGAAGAGACCACAAGGGCCATCCAGTCCAACACCCTGCCATGCAAGAACTCTCAGTCAAAGCATACCCGACAGATAGTCATCCAGCCTCTGTTTAAAGACCTCCACGGAAGGAGACTCCACCACTGTCTGAGGAAGTGTGTTCCACTTTCAAACAGCTCTCACTGTCAAGAAGTTTCTCCTAATGTTGAGGTGGAATCTCTTTTTCTCTAGCTTGCATCCATTGCTCCAGGTCCTGTTCTCTAGATCCTGTAGATACACTGTGGGCTGAAGTGCTTGACTTAATAGTTTTAAGTTAAGGAACATAGATTTCAATTGAAGTGGAGGGTTTTAACTAGGGATGTGGGAATCATTCATTGCAGTTCGCTAAACATACAAATTTTTATTTCTTGGCTCCTTTGATTATTTTTTTATGAATAAGCCAAGAAATTTTCCACACAATCACCCAGGTCTGAGAATTTTCAGATAGTTCATTTGCAAAGGAAATAAATGGGCAGGGAATTCCTTTTGAAATTCAATGTTTTGGAAGCTTTATTATTGTATTGTCCAGCAACATCTGGATCATGAAAGCTATGCAAGGTCAATCAGTCCTGGTAAGTACTTGGATGCGAGACTGCTAGAAATTACTAGGTGCTGTAGGTTATTTTTCGGAGGAAGGAACTGGCAAAACCACCTTTGACAGTTTCTCCCCTAAGAAATTCCTGTGAAATTCATATGGTCATCATAAGTCAATGGGTGACTTGAAGTCAAATATACACACACTATATTCTCTGCAGCCCCTGGAGCCAAGTGGGCCATATCTAGCCCCAGGGCACATCTGGCCAAAGGCATCAAAGGAGGAGAAATAGGATGAATCCCAGAGATTGCTTGCATTCTATGCATTCCTATTCATCTACCCTACTGCCATGTCCCCCCCATGTTAATGTTTTGGTAGCACAGGGGTTGGGATGCATGCGGCCCATTGCCAAACTAGCTGGGGGGTCACATGATTCCTACTAAATCTGTTTTTGTGGCCCCTGACCTCTCCAATCTCTCCTCTCTGAAGTTTTGTGGCCACAAAAAAGAATGAACTGCCTCTCTTTGAAGGCTCCAGAAACAGCACTTTGCCTTTTTAAATAGCTTACATGTCCACCTGTACTCTTTAATATTCCTCCCAAAAATATAGAGTGGATTTGTTTGGGGCAGTTGGGAAAATCCATATGCCTCCCACCAAACTCTCCAAAAACTGACCCCTGAACACGCCACAGCTGCACACTGCAGCTAGCAGAGGTCATTCTCTTTCTCACACACTCCTCCTCTGGCTTTCCTCCATCTTCTGGCATGTTGGTTGAGCAGGTAATAATGTCTACCTTGTTCTCAATATTTAACCCTCCTTTGTCCCGTTTTAGCAGGTCTCCATACCCTCTTCAACACCCCTTCCTCTTAAAGGTTTCAGGAAAGCTGGGTCCTGGTCCCTGAAATCCACCCTCCTATCCTCACAGAGGCCTTTAAAAAGATAATGACTAACATGGTAACAGGAGACCTGCATTAGGAGGAACATTAGGAGGAACTTCCTGACAGTAAGGGCGGTTCGACAGTGGAACACACTCCCTCGGAGAGTAGTGGAGTCTCCTTCCCTGGAGGTCTTTAAGCAGAGGCTGGATGGCCATCTGTCGGGGATGCTTTGATTGGGAGTTCCTGCATGGCAGGGGATTGGACTGGATGGCCCTTGTGGTCTCTTCCAACTCTATGATTCTATGACTCTCAAAGGTCTCTGACCAGACACCCTTTTTCACCACCACACTCAACCTCTCTCTCATGGTGACATGCTGAAGGACCCAAGGGCTGCAAAAAACAGTCTTAAGGCTGGATTTGGCCCTTGGGCCAGATATGGTCTACCTGGCTTGAGAGGCTGTAGAGAGTGTGTGTGTGTGTGAGAGTGTGTGTGTGTCTCAGCATTGGCTATATCAGCTAGGGAATGTTGGGACTTGTAATCCAACAATAGTTGGAGAACCATATGTTGCAATAAAGCCTGTAGCTTCAGTCTCCACCCAAAATGATATCCATGTCTTTTTTCAACACTTCCAGTTAAAGTGACTGCAAATTTGCAACCACTAGAACTTCATCTTTAACAGGAGCAATGGTGTCATTGCCATCCATATTCTTCCTCTCCAAGCGCCTCACGATATCTCAGTTTGTATTTTCAGGACCACATTCTCCACTGCCACCTCTCTCCTTGCATCACAACATTTAGCTTATGTGTGTGCTAAGCAATCCAGGTTTAAAAAACTTACTTCTCCCATCTTCCACTGACCCTGGGGTCGTCAAATTTGAGCAAATTCAGACCCAGAGCTAGGGGATAGTTCAAGGTGGGGGCCAACATAACCTGAATGTTCTATCAATGGCTCCACATGCCCAAGAGAACCATCAATGTCTGGTGCTGAACTGGAGCCCTAGTATGTTACTATCATCTATTTGAACAAAGTTAATGGGAGTGTCCAATGCCTCAGATTGCAAGCCCAAACCCGTAGCCACAGCGGGGTTTATCAGGCATCTAGTACAACCCAAGTACAAAATTGCCACCACATCCATGCTTCCCCCCTAGGGTTTCTCAATTTAACTTGCACAAAAAAGTGAGTAGCTCCACTACTCACTTTGAGCTTGTGGCACCTAAGTTCCTTAGTGTGCCCTTCAGCACTTTCTAAGGAAAACTATCATCATTTCTTGCCAGCTGTGCATTGCTTGTAAAGCCCTACATTGGGTCCTCATTGTCAAATTGTTCACTGAGGCATGTTATTGCTACCAGTGCTCATGCTGTCGCCAAGCCACTGCTGCTCTCTTAGTCATGCCTGATGCAGTTGCTGCTCCTCTTCCCTGCTCTGCCCTCACAGGTGCCGTCTGGACATCTTGGGCAATGTGCCCCTCCTTGCCACAATGCAAGCACACTCCCAAGCACAGGTGATGCTCTCTCTACAACTCAATGGCGATCCTTTTAGATTCTCTGGAAAGTGCGCCCTAAAAGCGGCGGGCGCACTTTCTGGGGCTCAAACGCCGCAGCGCGTTCGGCTGCCGCGGCGTGAGGGCAACCCACAGTCGCCGGCCGTGCGGACGGCCGGCGCTTCCGGGTGCGCCCTCAGGAAGAGGAAGGGCCGCCGAACGTGCGGCGGCTCCTCCTCTTCCGGGCCTCGGAGACGGCCCAATTACCCGTCTGCCGAGGCCCTATGATTCCCTAGCACTGAGTCAGGGCAGTTAAAGTGGACTCAATTTGCACTATTTCTGGCAGTCTGCAAAGGCCCTTAGTTCAGAAATCTAAGCCTGGGTGCAAACTTGGGGATTTTGACTGACATGAGAGTTTATTCATACAACTAAAGCTATTTACAGCATGACAATATTAATAAGACTAAAGCAATTTTTGTACACAGTATATTAAAAAGCACAGAGCAATACAAACCCTTTTGCACACTCCAACCCCATTTGTACACACTTGAAAACATCCCTCTTCTCAAGACTGTCCCACTGTGTCTGTCTGTACCAGGCATTTCTCATAGAACTGACCTCCTTACCCAACTTCAGGAAGACAAACATTGCTTCCACCCAGCATTATTAGAGATGTGGGTGCCTGTCTCATTCCCCTCCAACAGCCTCCCCTGCCAAGCTTCTAGACTGGTGTTGGAGAATCCCAAGATGGTGACTTCCAGGACTTGAGCACGTTGGTTGGGCAAATTCAGACCTTCATTCCCATTGTGACCATCATGAGACTATCTCAGTTCATCACCAACTCAAGGCATGTGAAGCAGAAGCTGAGAAATCTCCAAACTCTCATGTCAGTCAAAATCCCCAAGTGGCCATGCAAGCTGGAAAGTTTTTGGAAAAGGTGACTTATCCAAACCTAGGTTGCAGGTATCTCTCTCAGTCTGTCCTTTGCTCTAGAACAGATTAGGGTCTCTTTCACACCACACAATCATAACACTTTGATCCCCCTTGGACTGCCATGGCTCCATACTACGGAATCCTAAATTCTTTAGTTTTGCAGTGCCTCCTCAAATACAAATCCCAAGATTTCATAGGAGGCAGGCATGGCAATTAAAATAGTATTAAACTGCCATAATAGTCCAATGTGAAAGAGGCCTGGAAGTGATCCAGTGTTGAGAGGGCTGAATATGATCTTGTTACAGATAACACCCTTGATAGTGAAGTTTGAATTGATTTTGCCTATATTCCAACAAAATATTTTGCCTATATTCCAAATAAATTGAAGGTGAAACAATGGGGAGGGGGCAACCATGAAAGAAAGTGTTCCTGCCTCTTGCTTAGGAGCTGCATCGATTGAATTTCAGCCTGCTAGAGGCTCTGCTAAATCAGAAAAAAAGTGGTAATTGTGACTCCCTGAGGATTCATCTATCTATGTAGAGTGCTTAATTTTCTGATATCTCACAGCTGGATAGATGAGTTGCTTTGTGAAGGTGCTTTCCATTTGAGCTGATGTGAGAAGATGCACATGTTCTATCCCTTTAGTGTTATGTGATCATTCATCTGTACATCCAAGTCAACATTTGAGGTGACATTCACCAAGAACTAATGTCTTTAACCACATATATCCAGCAACCCTAAGGGGGAGTTTTTCTGGCATTAATCCTATAAACCTTGTCTTTTATTTTTGTCTGGCTGTATGTCTCAAAAATTTTAGAAACTTTTTTTTACCATTAAGATTCCTCCTCAGTCATAACAGTCTGCAGAAAAAGATGAACAGCTGTTCAAAAAGACAGCAGCTGAAGAATTTCAAAACACTTCTTGCTGCCTGTTTAGAGATTATTTTTGCAGCTTTTTGCATTTTCCAAAAAGAACCAAAAAGTTGGTAAAGAGAACTGTCTCATCTGTGTATATTAAAATATGTCTAAATGATATTTTAATGTAGATATCAAATATCTATGATAATAAACGATAATGTAACTCTGAGTGCCATAGACACGTGAAATATGGCTTCCTTGCTATGCGTCCCTAGGACTGTTTACCTGGGAGTTATTTGGCCTGTAAAATACATTAGTCAGTTTTAATTAAAGCACTGACTTTCATTCATTTTTATGTGTCAATTTATCTGAAGCCTTCAGTACCATCTTCAGTCACTGGGTGGCAGATTTCTCTAACCAGCACATAGTTTTGCAGCCAGCTAGGGTGGAATAGCTCAAAGAACAAGGTTGTGTGGGTGATTTCTCTCCATTGTTATTGGGGCAGCACCCTTGTTATGTGCACAGAGTGGGAAGATGTTTCCCTGAAGAGGCTAGAAAGGTGAATAATTGCAGGACCTTAGATGGAGTGACCACAGTATGTCCCATTCTGACAAGTGTTTGGTTTTTCTGAAAAGTTTCAATGTATTAAATTAAAGGTTAGTTTGACACTTGCAAAGCCAGGTGGTCTCCTGGTGTGTCTGTAGAGTGGAATGAGTCTCAAACAACAGCAAATTCTGTTCTTGCTTAATTGCAAGAAAAGTGAAGAAAATGTATGTTCAGGAAAGTGCAAACCTTGAGTAAACCTTATCACAAATCATGAGTTAGTCAGTTACTGTAATGGAGACAAAACTCTGTAAAAACTCATAGAAGAGTCTGGTATTATTTTTGTATGCCTTGTAAATTGACTCCAGCCACTTTAAGTCCCTCACCTCCACCACAGCTGCTCCTCTTTTTTGCTCAAAGGTTCCAACAAGATGTTTACAGAGCAGGTAACTAAGTTATTAAATTTGGCGATTTTACTAGATCAATGTTAACTATATTTAATGCATAAATGAATTTTTACCTATTTAAATATTTAGATCTTTTATTGTGTATTCTAGAGAGCCTGTGTGGCATAGTGGTTTAGATATTGGACTATGACTTTGGAGACTAGAGTTTGTTTCCCTGGTCACCGTGAAACCATGAAACCTACTGAGTGATCTTGAGTAAGTGACATGCTCTCAGTCTCAGGAAAACGCAAACCTCCTCTGAACAAAGCTTGCCAAGAAAACCCCATGATAAGTCTTTAGATATGAAACATCCACATATGTGTTTTGCTGGAGGTTTTTAAACAGAAATTAGATGGCCATCTCAGGGGTGCATTTGCTGTGGATTCCAGGCAGAGGTTGGTTGGATTGGATTAACCTTGGACCATAGAATCATAGAGTTGGAAGAGACCTCAAGGGCCATTCAGTCCAACCCCCTGCCATGCAGAAAATCACAATCAAAGCATACCTAATAGATGGCCATGCAGCCTCTGTTTAAAAACCTCCAAAGAAGGATAATCAACCACACCCCAAGGGAGAGTGTTAACTGTTGGACAGCTCTTACTGTCAGAAAGGTCTTCCTAATGTTTAGGTGGAATCTCTTTTCCTCTAGTTTGAATCCATTGCTATGGGTCCTCTGAGATGGAGAGAGAGAGAGACAGACTTGCCCATGATTACCCACTCGGTTTCTATGGCTGAGCAGAGATTTGAACACTGGTCTTTCAGAGTCTTAGCCTAATATTCAAACCATTACTCCACACAGCCTTCTCTAGGGTTTTCTCTGTCAAATTTATTCAGAGGAAGATACCCATTGCCTTCCTCCAAGGCTGAAAGTATGGGACCTCTGGGTCCTATTTTCTGGAGCAGCAGAAAACAAGCATGCTCCTTTTTCCATATGACATCCTTTCAAATATTTAAGCATGGGTATCATATCAACTCTTAACCATCTCTTATCCAGGCTAAAAATACACAGCTCCCTAAGTCTCTCCTCATAAAACATGGTTTCCAGACCCTTCACCATTTTGCTCACCCTCTTCTGGACACAGCTTGTCAAAATCTTTTTTGAATTGTGGTCCCCAGACCTGGACGCAGTATTCCAGGTGAGGCCTGAACAAAGCAGAATACAGTGGGGCTGTTCTAGACTTCTATTAATGCAGCCTAGAACGTCATTAGCTTTTCTAGCTGCCAAATCACACTGAATCCATGTTCAGTTTCTGGTCTACTAAGGCTTCTAGGTCCCTCCTGCATGTACTGCTATCAAGTCATGTGACACCATCCTATATCTGTGCATTTCAGAAGACGGTGAACAAAATGATGAAAGGTCTGGAAACGAAGTCATATGAGGAGCAGCTTAGGGAGTGGAGTATATTTAGCCTGGAGAAGAGAAGGTTAAGAGGTGACATGTCAGCTATGTTTAAATATTTGAAGGGATATGAAGGATGGAGCCAGCTTGCTTTCTGCTGTTCCAGAGACTAGGACATGGAGGAATGGGTTCAAGCTACAGGAGAAGAGATTCCGCATTAGGAAGGACTTCCTGACAGTAAGAGCTGTTGGACAGTGGAATGCACTGCCTCGGAGTATGGTGGAGTCTTCATTGGAAGTTTTTAAACAGAGGCTAGATGGGCATCTGTTGGGAGTGTATTTGTGATTGAGTGGCAAGGGGCTGGACTGGATGGCTTTTGGGAGTCTCTTGACTCTATGATTCTATGATGTTCAGTCATAAACCTAAGGGGAAGCTATCATAAGGCAAGATTTCTTCAGAAGAGAAATCTGAGAGTGTGACACTCAAGGCCACCCAGTGAATTTCAATGGCTGAGTGGGAATTTGAATCCTGGACTCCTAGAATCCTAATCCAACAGTCTAACTCAGGGGTAGGCAACCTTTCCTCTTTAAGGGCCGAGGGACTTCAGCTCCCAGAAGCCTCAGCCATGTTGGCCAATAGTCCCATGTTGGCCAATAGTTCCTGGGATTCTGGGAGCTGAAGTCCCTTGGCCCTTAAAAGGGAAAGGTTGCCTACCCCTGGTATAACTACTATATCACACTAGTTCCAGCTTTAGACATATTTAAAACAGGCCAATAGAAATCTCTGTGACTGAAGGTGAACATAAGTCCCATTGCTTTCAAAGGAACCGCACTTTAAGTATGACTAAAACCTAATGGACCATTAGGTTGGATTTAGACTTGATTAGGGCAAGCTCACTGAAATCAACAAGGCTTTTGAAAGTCATGGTGATTAACATGTACCATTGATTTCAATGGATATCCTCTTTGAATGAGTAAATCTTAATCCAGTCTAGTTGTGTGTTTTTTAAAAAAACAAAAAACAAACAGCTGCTCCTTGATTAATTATAGTACAATTTCACTGATAAATTTGACTTATTTTATTAATTAAGCAATTGAACATCAGTGTGGACATTAATAGAATAGCTAGTCCCCTTGTCTGACATGGTGGCTCAGTGGTAGAATCTCTGCTTTGCATTCTGAAAGGTCAAAAATTCACCATCACCCCAGCATGTCCAGGGAGGGCAGTGGAAAACAAAAACCCTCTGAGATACTGGAGAGGAGCCACATGCAAGTAGATAACAGACAGCGAGAGGAACTGGCACCCCAGCATAGATGTATAAGGGCCTTTCTCTGTTCATACCGTGTACATACAAAGCTATGACAGGAACAAGTTTAAACTCCTCTAACTTTGGCTTCTGAATTTGGACAGAAGCCTCACATCAGAGCCTGGCAAGGTCTGCTTATGAACAGATGGAAATCCTGTATAAAGCTAGTGATTCACTGCATTAAAAAGGAAGATGGGGAGGGTGGAGCAAACAATGACAAATCTATTAGTCAATGTGTAAGGAAGGAGGGGAGAGGTCAGTCATGGCTGCAGCTCCCAGCAAAGCAGTGAATTCACTCTTAATGGAAGGTTTAAAGGAGCACAGCAGGTTGCTGAACCTAAATGGGCCCAGCACTGGGAGAGCACCTTTGAAGTTACCCAAAACTGGGAGTGGATTCATCACCCCAGTGACATGGGAGCCACTGGCCACCACTGGAGTGGAAGGGCTTCAGCTTCAGGTTCAAGCAAAAGAAGCATTTGCTAAATATCCATTTTTTGTGCCAATCACATAAGACAAAGGAGCCCTGGCTTCACCCATAGTGGATGCACTTGACACGCTCTGCATCCTCAGCATTTCCATCACCCAGTCTGAGATGGCCCATTGGCAATGCAGCCTCAAGTGGGCTCCCAGCTGCCCCAGAGGGCCCTCAGTGGTGGCAAAAGCAGATGAGTGCCAACACAGTGCCCTGTGGTGCCCCTGGGTAACACTGTTACAGATCCTGGTGAATTTGTAGGAAACACCTGGATTTCTCAATGCTTCTATACTGGAGGCATTGTTGGGAATTTAAATGGA
>CM034713.1:2051595-2064897 GCA_020142125.1 Phrynosoma platyrhinos
CTATGATTCTATGATTCTATGATTCTATGATTCTTCTTCCCCACCTCTTTGTTGTTTCTCTAGGACCCATTTATTTGTCTTTTTGGCAGTCCTTGGTATTTTCAAACTTCACCACCACATTTCAAATGAGTTGATCTTTCTGTCCACTTTCTTCACTTTCCAGCTTTCACACCTATCTATAGAAATTGGTGAACTGGAGGAAAATTTCATGGGGGTTAGCATTATTATTTATCTACACCCCAGCTCTATCCTCCAGGGTTAATATTGGATTTTTTCCTAGTCCTATCTGGAGATGCTGAGGACTGAATCTGGAATCTACATGTTTGCATCTACTCTATAATGGAGCTATATCAGTCTCAAATTTGCTTTTGATAAATGGGCTTTAAAGGTCTGGGGAGTCTTTTTAAAAATTAGTTTAACAATTACAGAGTGATTGTTGTTGTGTGCCTTCAAGAAACTTCTGGCAACCCCAAGGTGAGCCTATCATGGGCTTACTTGACAAGATTTATTCAGAGAGGGTTTGCCTTTGTCTTTTTCTGAGGCTGAGAGGGTCAGACTTTCATAGACTAGGCAACAGTTCACTCCATGCATCTGAGAATGTAGATGCAGTCTATAAAAGCTTATGGGCCTTTGCAGACTGCCAGAAATAGTGCACATTAAATTGAGGCAGTGCCCTGGCTCAGTGCTAGGGAATCATGGGAACTGTATTTTATTATGGTACCAGAGCTCTCTGGCAGAGAAGGCTCAATGTCTCAGAAAAAAATACAATTCCCAGGAACCCCTAGCACTGAGCCAGGGCAGTGCCTCAATTTAATGTGCACTATTTCTGGCAGTCTGCAAAGGCCCTATGCTACAATTTTTATTATTATTATTATTATTATTATTATTATTATTATTATTATTATTATTATTATTATTTGCACAGTTAGTCTAAAAGGTGTACAACATGCCTTTGCATATCTATATCGCTGTGTCTCTCATTAAATGCTGTAAAGTGAGTTGAATGCTGGAAGGAAATGTTTTAATATTTTAAATAACCACATGGCACATTTATGCAGCATGCTGCTGTCCTATGTTCTAAACTTTCTTATTAATTGCCCTTGAATTGTCCATGACTCATGGTAACCATGTGGATGAAACATCTCCAAGACCCCCTGTCCTCCACTGCTCTGCTTAGATCCTGTAATTTTAGATTCATGACCTCCTTGACTGAGGGCCTCTGCGGACGGCACAAAGCGCCATCAGCAGAGGCAAGGCAGGGGAGGGGCAGCTGCACGGCAGCTGCCTCAACTTCTCCCCGAAGACATAGAATCATAGAATCATAGAATCATAGAATCATAGAGTTGGAAGAGACCACAAGGGCCATCCAGTCCAACCCCCTGCCATGCAGGAACTCCCAATCAAAGCATGGTGCACACCCTGAATACGTCCTCCCAGCACAGCATATTCACGCGCTGCACTGGAAAAGATGCAGAAAAGCTGTGCGGCAGCTCTTGATGCATCCCTTTTGCTGGCTCCAAAAGTAGAGGCATTTTAGTGCTCCTTTCAAGGCTGGCAGAAGGGAGGATTGGGGCCGAGGCGTGGGGCAGCCTCGGCCCCAATCCTCCATTTCCCAGGGTGGCCCACGGCAGCCTGTCTGCATCCCCCCTGAGTCTATCCATCTGGGGTGCAGTCTTCCTCTCTTTCTACTGCCTTCTACCTTTCCTAGCATTATTACCTTTCTAGTGAGTCATGCCTTGTCATGATGTGGCCAAAGTAAGACAGCCACAGTTTGATCATCTTGGCTTCCAGAGAGAGTTCAGGCTTGATCTGTTCTAAGACCCATTTGTTTGTCTTTTTGGCTGTCCACAGTATCCTCAGCACTCTTCACCAGCACCACAACTCAAATCAATTGATTTTCCTCTTATCTACTTTCTTCACTGTCCAGCTCTTGCATCCGTATAGACCGGTGATATAAAAACCCATCTACTAATGACTTCAAGCTAAAAAAAAGAGTTGGGAGAGGAGCTCCTATTGCGCCTCTCAGAGGAAGACAAAGAGTACATGCCCTCCAACATGTTAGATGAAAAAAGATGAAACAGATAACATTTCACAGATGAAAAGCCTATGGCCAAGGAACATCAATGTTGCCAAGAAAGATGTTAAGATGGCTAACTTTCTAGGAGAGGGTGTGGTAGTTTGCTTTTGCCTTAGGCTCCTGGGAAGTGCAAGATTCTGCCCCTTCTTTGTATCTCTTTCCTGCTGAGTTAATGGAATGCAAACTACTTTGAACTCCGTTTGTATTTGATGAAGTAAGCTGAAGACAAAGGAAAAAAGTGAGAGAAAGAGAGAGAAACTGGGGCATTTTTAAAGCAGGTTAAAAAAAGTGGGATGACAAAGGAATAATCAGCACTGTTTCTGTCAGTCCAGGACATTTAGAGTCACTCATAGTTGGACCTGGCAGCTTAGATCTTGTCAAAAACTGGTATCCAAGGCTGCTCATTCTCCAATCATTCCCCAGTGACAGAGGCAACAGGGCATTTCCCAATACAATTATGTTTGGGTTTTGCCTCAGAAAAAGCACCCAGGCATTCTGAACAGAAGCCCTCCAAGCTGCAACATTTTGTTGGAGGTCTCAATAATATGCTGGAATTTAAATTGCCAGCAGCCTTTCTCTACACACACATCCTTACCTTTCTTCTCCTTTATTCCAGGTCTGCTGTCAAGTTGCCGGAACTTTGTGGGAACTTGGCAATATGGACAGATGCTGTTTTTGGCTTCTGAACAAACTCGGTGTGCCGGAACTAGCAAGGAGAAAAGAAATAGAAGATCAGAGCTGTCATGTCTTGTAACATTTCTCGCTGGGTCACCTTTCCTTCCAGAGCATGATTTTTTAGGTTTTGACTTTGGTGGTACTGATTTTAATTTTCCTTCCTTTTTTTTATCACATGTTAATTTTCACTTTCTTTCCCACAAAGCAAGCCATCATGAGTCACCTTCAATTCCTCTTTGGTTTTTTGGGGCACGAGTTGGAGGACAGTGACAGTGTCTGCACATCTTGGAGTCTCCAGGCTATAGAAAGGGACTTGAAAGACTCGGCTGCCCTCTCAGTGAATTGCACTCAAAGCCTGCCTCACCTTCATACAGGTAGTCTCTGATCTACAATCAAGGAGGCCACAGCTGTGAGAGCCTTTTAAGGATGGAGGTTAAGCTGGTTTCTGTGCAGCCCTTGATCCCAAGAGCAGCTCTCTCCAACCACTACCTAGGGGAGCATGGCCTGGCAGCCACACATGCAGTGCAATGGTGCAATGATGCAGTGAGGCAACTTTAAAATGTGGATTTAATCTAGAAGGATGTCAGGGGAGTACAAGAAGGTTCCAGCCACAGAAGGTATTACTTCAGCTTCTTTCCACTGTAATAAACAAAACCTTACTACTTGACAGTGTAGTAAACACTCCTTCATCTCCCACTTATTCTGCAGAGTGGGTCACTGGACTTCTGCCCCATTGTACTACTCTGGTACAAAGGTTTGATTAGGGGCCATGCTGGCTGGAGGATTCTAGGAACTATATTTAAAGAGTAACCTTTCAAGCTTTGCACCTGACGGGGCCACTAGTTATGAGGTCTACCACCTCTTACATTGTTGTCACCCCCTCCAATTCATCTGACTTTAATTATTTTAATTTTAAAGGTTCCTCTCTTTTCAAATGTGTCAGTACTCTGTGGCTTTGTCTTGAAATCTTTACCCTGCTTCCTGTTTAAACCCTCAAAGTCATTGGGATTGAAGCTGAACTTGCAAAAAGCAAGAAGGTATTTCTGTTTGACTGCTGAAATACTTATGGGTTGGGAATGCCTCTCTTCCTGCTGAGGGAAGTGTTCTATCCTGCAACATTTCACAGATGAAAATTGGGACACACGTAGTCAAGCAATGTCAAAATGTAGTCAAGATGGGGAAAGTTATTAGTGAGGAAGTTTACACAAGCTAGAAGAGGCTGCAACATTTTGCTTTTGCTTGAGCCAACTGGGAAGGGAAAGATTACACCCCCTCCTCTTGTCCCCCACCCAGCAGAATTGAATACAAACTACTCTTGGATTTGAATGCCATTTGCAGCCATTGAAGTAAACTGGATAAAGGGGGAAAGTGGAAAGAAGCAAGAAAAACTGGGACATTTTAAAAGTAGCTGAAAAAGCGGGATGCTAGGGAATTAATCAGGATTTCCCTATCAAATCAGGACAGTTGGCAGGTATGCTGTGGTGGACAGCAATAGAAGTGAATATGGCCAGGTGTGGACTTTTCCTCTCTCTCGCTTTCTCTCTTCCCAGCAGGTTACCATCTGAGAGACTGTGGAAAGTTAATTTTTTTAATGTATTATATCAAGGCATCCCAAATTAGTTAATTGCCCCTTATAGTTATTATCATAAATAAGTACTACTCAGAGGTGGTTTTACAAGTTCCTTCAACTATTCTGATATTTGCTGGAAATCAAACTTAGCCAAAACATTAAGGCCTAGCAAATTCTTCACTTGCCTGGAAAACAATTTCATTATTCAAAAGGTGGAAGAGACAACAAGGGGATCAGTCACTTTAGGTCTGATCTTAACCAACAAGTATGACCTGGTAAATGGGGTGCAATCCTTAGGTGGGAATGATCATGTTCTCTTGGAGTTTGTTATACAGTGGAAAGGAGAAGCCAGGAATAGTCAGACACGCATTCTAGACTTTAGGAGAGCTGATTTCAGTAAACTTAGGGAAATACTGAGGGTGATCCCATGGTCAGGAATAGTAAAAGAGAAGGGAGTTCAGAATGGATGGGAATTTCTCAAAAGGGGGATACTGAAGGCACAATCTCAAACTGTTCCAATAGGAAGAAGAATGAGAGGTGTCTTGAGAAACCAGGATGGATGACGAAAGAACTTTCAACTGAACTAAGTTTTAAACGGGGCATGTATAATAAATGGGAAAAGGGGGAAATAACCAAGAAGGAATTCAAACAAATAGCTAGCATGGTTAAGGCGAAAGTCAGAAAAGCAAAAGCACAGAATGAGCTCAGGTTTGCTAGACAGGTTAAGAACAATTTAAAAAGGACTTTTTTGGGTATGCCCATAGCGAAAGGAAGAAAAAGGAAGTGGTAGGGCCAATACGTGGAGAAGATAGCAAAATGCTAACAGAGGACAGAGAAAAGGCAGAACTACTCAAGACCTTATTGCCTCAGTCTTTTCAGAAAAGGAAAAGGATGCTCAACCTGAGGAAAATGGAGGAGAGGAGATAATACAGGAAATGCAGCACAGAATAAGTAGAGAGGAAGTACAGGAATACCTGGTTAATCTAAATGAATTTAAGTCTCCAGGACCAGATGAACTACATCCAAAGGTATTAAAAGAACTGGCAAATGTAAGCTCAGAGTCATTAGCAATAATTTTTGAGAACTCCTGGAGAACATGAGAAGTCCCAGTAAACTGGAAGAGAGCAAATGTTGTCCCCATCTTCAAAAAGGGAAAAAAGAGGATCCCAACAATTATCATCCAGTTAGTCTGACATCAATACCAGGAAAGATTCTAGAGCAGATCATTAAACAGAGAGTCTGTGAACATTTAGAAGGGAATGCCATGATCAACATGGATTTCTCAAAAACAAGTCATGCCAGACTAATCTGATCTCTTTTTTTGATAAAATTACCAGCTTGCTAGATGAAGGGAATGCAGTAGACATAGCATATCTTGATTTCAGTAAGGCTTTTGACAAGGTCCCCTATGATATCCTTGCAAACAAGATAGTAAAATGTGGGCTAAACAATACGTTAGGTGGATTAGTAATTGGTTGACTGACCAAACCCAGCAATGGCTCCTCTTCATCTTGGAGAGAAGTGACCAGTGGGGTGCCACAGGGTTCTGTCCTGGGCCCAGTGCTATTCAACACCTTTATCAATGACTTGGATGAAAGAATAGGGGGCATACTTATCAAATTTGCAGATGACATCATATTAGGAGGAGCAGCTAATACTCCAGAGGACAGGATCAAAATTCAAGAAGACCTGAATAGATTAGAAAGCTAGGCCAAAGCTAACAAAATGAATTTCAACACAGAGAAATTTTTACAGCAAAAAAATGAAATGCAGAGATATAGGATGGGGGACACCTGGCTTAATGAAACTACGTGTGAAAGGGATCTAGGAGTCCTAAGTAGACCACAAATTGAACATGAGTTAACAGTGTGATGCGGTAGCTAAAAAGGTCAATACAATTATAGGCTTCATTAAAAGATATATAGTGTCTAGATCAAGGGAAGTAATAGTGCCACTCTATTCTGCTTTTGTCAGATCTCACCTGAAACAATACTGTGTCCATTCTGGCACCACAATTCAAAAAGGATGCTGAGAAGCTGGAGCGTGTCCAGAGGAGGGTGACTAAAATGGTGAAGAGTCTATAAACCATACCCTATGAGGAATGACTTAGGGAGCTGGGTATCTTTAGCCTGGAGAAGAGATGGTTAAGGGGTGATATGACAGCCCATTTAAGTATTTGAAGAGGTGTCATATTGAGGATGGAGAAAGCTTGTTTCCTGCTGCTGCAGAGACTAGAACACAGAACAATGGATGCAAGCTACAGGAAAAGAGATTCCACCTCAACTTTTGAGGCACTTCCTGACAGTGAGAGCTGTGGAACACTCTCCCTCGGAATGTGGTAGAGTCTCCTTCTTTGGAGGTCTTTAAACAGAGGCTGGATGGACATCTGTTGGGTATGCTTTGATTTTGAGTTCCTGCATGGCAGGGGGGTTGGACTGGGTGGCCTTTGTAGTCTTTTCCAACTGTGATTCTATGATTCTTCTGAAAGATAGCCTACAGCACCCGGTATTAGTTGGTGGTCTCCCATCCAATAACAAAATAGTTACTGTCAGTTACTTTAAAAATTTCAGAATGCTAACGTATTTTGGTCTGTGATATAAGACACAGCTATATACAGCTATGTACTCTCCCAATTATAAAAAAATAACATAAAATATTTACTGCTAGATACTATATTTAAAAAAATCAAAAGAGCTACATAACACTATCTTGTGGTACAAAAAGCACCTGAGTAATGAGTTCACATACCCCTGTAACTACAGAAGTAACTAAAAAAAAGTATAACTACTTCACAAAAAGAGCAAAGATGCTCCCATTATGTAATAACCATAATGTAAATTGTTGTTGTTGCATGCCTTCAAGTCTTTTTGGTCTTCTTGAAATCCTATCATGGGATTTTCTTGACAAGATTTGTTCAGAGGAGGCTTGCCATTACTTTCCCCTGAGGATGAGAGCATGTGACTCACCCAAGGTCACCCAGTGGGTTTTATGGCCGAGTTGCAAATTGAACCCTGGTTTCCAAAGTTCTAGTTCAGGACTCAAGCCACTGCACCATGTGGCTGTCTATATAACATTTCTGTATTATTAGCCTGACAAATTGATGAATTACGATTAACTTACTTGAAATTATATAAATTATTTCCAAAATCTAAAGGCATCCCCTGAGGAGCATGAAGCACCCTGGTCTAATCTGCATTGCAGAATTAATTCAGTTTGACAACATTTTCTGGGATTTGTAGTTTGTTGCAGCACCAGAGCTCTCTTACTAAGAAAGCTAAATATTTCACAAAACAACAAATCCTAGAATTGTATAGTACTGATCCATGGCAATTAAAGCAATATCAAACTGCATTAATTCTGCAGAGTACATTAGACCCCTGGCAGCTGCGATGACATGTTATGATTACTTTTCAAGTCAGTGACAGAATGTCCTGGGCTGACTTGAAAGAATGTCCAATTTTCTGATAGTCAAACTGTGTTTATGTGTGTCCCCATGGCTGCTGCCACACTGCAGAATTAATGCAGTTTGGCATTACTTTAACTGTCATGGCTCCATCCTATGGAATCCTGGTATCTGTAGTTTGTTGTGGCACCAGAACTCTCTGACAGCGAAGACTAAATATCTCACCAGAATTCCACAGCATTGAGCCATGAGTTTGCAGTGTAGGTGCAGCCCATGTATTATTTTGTTTAGATATTGGCCTGTTTTCCATAGACAAGAGCGGCAAAACCAACTATGTAGTATATCCCCCATGAGAGCCTTATGTTTCTAAATTTATACAGCCCCAGGCAGCCAATGGGAGGAGGTTGCGTGGAGCCATGTGAGTATTAAAGGCAACTGGTTAGTGTCAGGCATAAGAGATATGGCCCCTCAAGGTTTTGTTGTTGCTGTCATAGTGTGACTTCAAGTTGTACCTGACTTACGGTGTCACCTAAAGTGAAGCTATGATAGCAAGAGTCTTCCTTCCTCTGAGGCTAAGAGAGTGTGACTTTCCCAAGGTTATCTAGTGGGTTTCCAGGGCTAAGCAGAGATTTGAACCCTGTTCTCCAGAATCCCAGTCTAACACCCAAACTACTTCACCACGTATACCAGGTGGATGTCTGGTCCTCCTTTCCAACTTGGAACATTGCAATTGGGTTGATGCATGCTCTCTGGATTCTTTTCTGTAGGAAAAACTTTCATTGAGTACCCTGACAGTCTGCCTCTGCATTTTTTTGCTACTCACTTCAATTAGATGGTGCTATTTATCATAATTATCTTTCATCCAATGCTGCCCTCTAGAGTCCTGGTACCAAAAATAGTGACAGCGTTGGTGGCAGACGACCAAATGCTAGCTTATTTATGCATTATGGTAAATCCATAACTGAATAAAATAGGAATTTAATTATGAATTGATGGACAGTTGAAGGCTCAGTAGTTTTAAAATGGAAAAATGCTGATAAAAGAAAGGAAAATGTGGAATTATGATTAATAGCCTAACAATCTATATGTACAGTAAAGAAAGTTTCACTTATTTCTGGGAAATGGCTTCCAGACAAAATATGCTCAGAATTTCTAAGCTTTTTTAGCCTGTAGGTCCATTGGTCCTTGGCAGGGCTTCTTGAGGGCCAAGTGTCAGGAGCTGAGTCTTTCATCTTGCCCGTCATGGCAAATCAGAAACCTCCCTGGAAGCCAAGAGGACCAAACTGAGACAGTTGTACTTCAGACACATCATGAGAAGAGAAGAGTCATTAGAAAAGGCAATAACAGTGGAGAAGGTGGAAGGACATAGGAAGAGAGGAAGGCCACGTTCCAGGTGGCTGGACTCTATTAAAGAAGTCACAGGTATTAAGGGGTTGCAGGAATTAAGCAGAGCAATGGAGGACAAGAGGGTCTTGGACATGTCACATCCATAGGGTTGCCATAAGTCAAAATTGACTCAAGAGCAGTTAACAACAACAAAAGTTGTAAGTTGATTAGCAGAGCTTTGTTCACATTCCTTTGGTGGTTAACAAACAGATGAGGGAAAAGGAGGAAAGACTGTGCCTGGAGATCTAAGACTAGTCCCATGAGAACGGATGGTACAGGAGAAAGAGGAGGAAAGGGATCTGTGTGGGTTTATGATTGTGGAGCAAATGGGGTGCCAGCCCACTCAAAATTTGAATTGTGATTGTCAGACTAGGCAAGATTCAGTAACTCTGTGTAGCCATTAAACCAGCCAATTGGATCAGTTAGGAGTTTATTGAAAACACACAATCAGCAGTGAATGTTTAAGCCAGAACTGCCCCCTCTTCCACCAGATGCCATATTAAACCCTTCGAAACTGGTGGGCTCCACCCCTCCTCTTTGGTGCCAAACCTAGCATCCACTCCATTTCCCACATCTTTATCAATGACTTTGATGACAGTATTTAGGGCACAGTTATCAAATTTGCAGACAACGCCAAATTAGGAGGAGTAGCTAATACCCCAGAAGACAGGATGAAAATTCAAAATGACGAACAGATTAGAAAGCTGGGCCAAAGCTAACAAAATGAAATTCAACATGGAGAAATGTAAGATACTGCATAGATAGCTTGGGTTTAATATGGCACTTAGGGCGGAAAAATGAAAAGCACAGATATATGATGGGGGCACCTAGCTGAATGAGACTACGTGTGAAAGGGATTTAGGAGTCCAGGTAGACCACAAGTTGAACATGAGTCAACAATGCAATGAAGAAGTTAAAAAGGCCAATGCAATTTTAGGCTGCATCAGTAGAAGTATAGTGTGTAGATCAAGAGAAGTAATAGTGCCACTTTATTCTGCTTTGGTCAGGCCTCACCTGGAATACTGTGTCCAGTTCTGGGCACCACAATTCAAAAAGGATGTGGAGAAATTGGAGCGTGTCCAAAGGAGGGCAAC
Source organism: Phrynosoma platyrhinos (assembly GCA_020142125.1). Classification (NCBI taxonomy): domain Eukaryota; kingdom Metazoa; phylum Chordata; class Lepidosauria; order Squamata; family Phrynosomatidae; genus Phrynosoma; species Phrynosoma platyrhinos. The sequence continues at coordinate 2,061,801 of CM034713.1, forward strand.
TAAAATGGTGAAGGGTCTGGAAACCAAGCCCTATGAGGAACGACTTAAGGAGCTGGGGATGTTTAGCCTGAAGAAGAAAAGATTAAGAGGTGATATGATAGCTGTGTTTAAATATTTGAAGGAATGTCATATTGAGGAGGGAACATGTTTTCTGCTGCTCCAGAGACTAGGACCCAGAACAATGGGTGCAAGCTCCAGGAAAAGAGATTCCACCTCAACATTAGGAGGAACTTCCTGACAGTAAGGGTGGTTCGACAGTGGAACACACTTGCTCGGAGTGTGGTGGATTCTCCTTCCTTGGAGGTCTTTAAGCAGAGGCTGGATGGCCATCTGTTGGGGATACTTTAATTGGGAGTTCCTGCATGGCAGGGGGTTGTGGTCTCTTCCAACTCTATGATACTATGATTCTATTATTCATCCCCACCCGATCAACCCCCCTTTCTACATGTTCTCACACAAGCTATCTTTCTCCAGATGAAACTCTCACTCATCACCCTCTCCTTTAGCTAAACATTCTCCTCAGCACCTACCATCCTCCTACACGACCTTGCATTCCACAGTCCTGCCTTTCTCAAAACTAGCTCACTACACCACACTACTCCCAGCCCCCCACCTCCAACAGCCTACTATCCATAAAAGCTAACTACTAAATCTAACTACCTTTCCCAAATACTATCCCACCTACCATCCCCCAAACAACAACATTTATAACATCCCCAACACAAACATCTGGCAGAACTCATGCATGCAGGCATGGTTCTGACAGTCCACCCCCTCAAAACATATCCCACAGAACAAAGTCAACCAACCCCAACCCCACCAGGTTTGTTAGGATAAGCCAAATGAAATTCCCCAACCAATTTAGAAGCCTTAACATGTTTAGCTTTCACTCATTCAGTATGGTCTATGCAAAAGTGTTTCCATCTGACCAAATAGTATAGTCCCCCCCCCTTATGAATTTTAGAGTTCAGAATCTTAGAGATCTCAAATGATGTTCTCCATCAACATAGACAAAGGTGGGGTCTTCTCAGTTTTTCATCATTCACTGATCAAAGCAGGTTTCAGAAAGCTGACATGAAAAACAGGATGCAAATGTCTGTATTCCTTTGGCAAGTCTAATTCAGCAGTCACATTATTTACAAGTTTTTAAATCTTGAAAGGCACTACATATTTAGGACCCAGTTTTTTTAGTGGTATGTCTTGATTTTAAATGTTTGGTAGACAGGTAGACTTTGTCCCCAGGTTGTAGGTTCCAACCCTCCTTTCTATGTCGGTCAGCAAATTTTTTTATAGTTGGCCTTGGCTTCCTCTAAAGTGTTTGCAATAAGTGGCCAACCTTTTTGTTAATTTTTGTAATCCATTGGGTGACAGTGATGGGATCTGATGGTTCACTCTGCATAAGGGGCAGTAACTTAGGCTGATAGCCATAGACAATTGCAAATGGTGTGTGTGCAGTACTTTGGTTTACTGCCTCATTGAAGGCCACCTCAGTATAAGGTAACAGTTCATATCAGTTGTCTTGCAGGTGATTGGTGTAACACCTTAAGTACCTTTCCAGTGAAGCATTCATGTGTTCACATTGACCATCAGTCTGAGGATGATGGGCTGTGCTAAAAGCCAATTCAACCCCCAATTTGGATTGTAAAACCTTCCAAAATTGAGAAGTAAAATTAGTGCCCCTATCCAAAACAATCTTAAGGGGCAAACCGTGAAGTCTGTACACATGTTGAATAAACAAATCAGCTAGTTTGGAAGCCATGGAGATACCCTTGCACCCCATATTGTTTTGAGAATGAGTCTGTCACCACCTAGATTGTATTTCTGCCATGGCTTTTGGGCAGGTCAGTGATGAAGTCCATGGCAATATGCTTCCACAGTCCACTAGGGCTCTCCAGAGGTTGTAAAAGTCCACTCGGTTTACCCACCAAAGGCACATACAGAATAACTTTTGACATATTCTTCTATGTCAGATCTAATGCCCTTCCACCAAAACTGTTTGCGGAGCAAGTGTAAGGTTTTTACAAATCCCCAATGTCCTGCAGCTTGGGAATCATGGCACATTTGTAGTATCTTCAGTCTCAACTCCCTAGGTACGTATAACTTTTGACCTTTATATCAAAGTCCATTATCTTTCCTTTCTAGTTGCTGCTGGTGAGATTGCAGCCAGCTGTCACTCAGTCTGTTGTTTCATTTCCACATGAAGTGGATCCATCTTTTCCTGTTCCACGTCCCTTTCCACTTTAGCTTGGCTGTGGGTGATGACTGTTAACCCCAGTTGCACTGGCGTGAAGGGTTTGGAGTGGCTGCATCTCTTTGCCCATGTGTTGGGGGAGTCTTGCTAAAGAATCAGCCAAACCATTTTCACGGCCAGGAATAAATTTGAGCCTGAATTTATACTTGTAAAAGTCCTTGGACCATCTATGCTGTTTGGGTGTCAGTTTTTGGAGGGCTTGGAGTGCTTCCAAATTCTGGTGGTCAGTCCATACTTCGAATGGGTGGGGGGCTCCTTCTAAAAATTGTCTCCAGTTCTGAAGGGCCTCTCTCCCAGACTGGCCACAATAACTCATTTTTTTGGAATTTTCTGGACAAATATACACAAGGTCTAAGTGCTCCCCCCTTGTCTTTTTGCAGCAAAACTCCTCCTACCGCAAAATCAGAAGCATCAACTTGAACTGTAAAAGGTGCTTCTGGATCCAGGTGCTTTAGTATGGGCTCAGAACTAAACAATGTTTTCAACTGTTCAATTGTCTCCTGGCATCTAGGAGTCCAGTCAACCTTTGCTGAAGGCTTAGGTTTCTCCACCACCTTACACTCAGTAGCGTTAGCTTTACATTTGGCAGAACTCTATCCGATGTCATCTGGGAGAGAGACACTAGGCCCAGCACCATCGGGCCTAGACTAAGAAGATCCCTCCCTCCATTCCATCCGATGTCATCTGGGGGAGAGACACTATGTCCAGCACCATCGGGCCTAGACTAAGAAGAAGATCCCTCCCTCCATTCCATCCGATGTCATCTGGGGGAGAGACACTGGGCCCAGAACCATCGGACCTAGACTAAGAAGAAGAGCCCTTACCTTTTAAGGGGCGGGTGGGTTT
>CM034713.1:2102398-2114178 GCA_020142125.1 Phrynosoma platyrhinos
CAGGTAGCCCACCCCACTGCCCATCTTTGCCTGCCAAGCACAACCACAACGGTGTGTTATGTCTTAGGATGTACAGTCCAAGCCTGTGGGGTGAGGTGCTCTACAGGAACAGACCACACTACTTAAAACTGCAAATTAAGCTGTCCAAGCTAGTTTTCTGTTCACCAGGAACCTGGCTGAGGCAAAGTTGCTGCAGGTGTATTGTGTATGTTGTGTGTAAGAGGACTTTGGAAGCCCAGCATAACTGTGGAAGGCTGTCCTCTTCCACTGTGCTTCCAGAGAAGAGAGAGGTGGTTGTTTCAGAGCTCATCACCTCAACAAGACATGTCCACATGGTGAAGAGGTGACTGAAAATGTCAAGGGCTATCCCACAGAAGAGGGTCAGGCCTGTTCTCTGATGCCTCAGAGAGGAAGATCAGTTCTAATGGTTTGAAGTTACAGGAGGGTAGATTACAATTGAGCATTAGGAGAAACGTCTGGACAGTGAGAACCAAGTACCTACAGAGGTGGTAGGGTCTCCTTCACCTGAGACTTATTACATGTCTACCTGGAAAGTAATGCTTGCTTATTCCTTTCTCTGATTATTCATTGCTTTTTAAGGGGATATTGTTCAAATGCTGTGCCTTTTCATTACTTTCTGGAATTTTGAAGTGATGAACTAAAAGGTCATGAAAAAGCAATGAATAACTCATATGTGTGAGCCAGCATGGTGCAGTGGTTTGAGTGTTGGCTGAGTACTCTGCAAATCAGGGTTTGAATCCTAGCTCAGCCATGAAAACCCTTGAATAAGTCATACACACTCAGCCTCAGAGGAAGGCAAATGCAACAAATTTTGCTAAGAAAACCCTGAGATAGAGTTGCCTTTGGGTTGCCGTATGTCAAAAATGACTTATTTTTATTTATTTAGAATATTTATACCCTGCCACAAAGACTCTCAGAGTAGCTTACAGGTTGTTAATTTGACAGTTCCCTTCTCTCAGGTTTACAGTCTAAAAAGACATGAACAAAAGGGGAAGGGAATGGCAGTGAGAAAGGGGATCAAGTCCAGCAGATACAGCTGGTTCTTTTCTCCTTCGAGGCCAGGGTGTTAGTGGTTAAGATGGAGGGAGAGCTTTGAAAACACTTGACTTGAAAGCACACAACAACTCACATAACTCATAGTTTCACCCCCAGTGCCTTGTAACTTTCTTGAGCTCCACCATGAGGTACACAAGACTTAACTTTCAAAAGGTAACTTTCCAAGCTTTGACTCCAGTGGAAAAAGGCAGACTCAGGCATCTCAGTAGAAGAATAAATGCCATGTCGTTCTTTCTATGCTGAGTGTCCTTCAGTTTCCCATCCTCGTCTGTTCCCTGGTGCAAGGGCCTTTGCATTGCCCAGAGTGAAAATACCTTGCTTGAATTCTAAAAAACTAAGACAGTGCTTTCTCTGTTATCTGTGTGCCATAGGTGTCATAACCACACTATGTAGTGGGAGGCAGTGTAGCATAGTGCTTAGAGTGTTGGGCTGGGACTTGCTAGGCACATTCGGGTCCACACTTAGCTATGAAACTTGTAAGCCAGTCGTACACACTCTCTTTCTCTCTCTCAGTGTAACCCACTTCACATGGCTGTTATGAAGATAAAGTGGGAGGGATAGAAAAGCCTTGCTTGCTTCCCTGAGTTCGTTAGAGGAAAACAATGAATGAAAGCAAGATATGAACAATAAATAAAATAAAATAAATAAAGGATGTCATACTGACAATGGAGCAAGTTTGTTTTCTGGAGTTCTGGAGAACAGGGCACAGAGCAATGGATTCTAACTATAGGAAAAGAGATTCCAGCTCAACATTAGAACTTTCTGACAGTAAAAGGCTTTTAACTGGAATATGCTACCTCAGAGTGTGGTAGAGTCTCCTTCTTTGGACGTTTTTAAATGCTGGATGGCTATCTGCTGGGATTGTGTGGCAGGGGGTCAATTCATATTCTTGTAATTCTATGGTTTTAAAGTCAGAACTCTAAGAAGAAGCTATCGTAGGTCAAGATTTCTTCAGAAGAGATTTGTAATACAATTTGAAATACAAGGGACGATTTGGAAGGAAAACTGCTAGATGGGTTTCTTCCCAGGAAGCCTTTTATAGAAGGGAATTAGGTTTTGTGCAGAAATGGTTAAGATACAGGGATTTATTAAAATTGGAACAAAGAATATGGAAATTTAAAGAGTTACAACAGCTGGAAGATGATGGGAAGAGAATGCAATGGTTCGTATGCCTTCAATTGTATAGTATACTGCCATGAAAACCCAATGATAGGGTCTCCAGAAGTCAGAATGACTTCAGGACAAGGTTTAGGGAAGACCAGACCTTGTTCAATTTTGAAGAAGATGAAATAGAATCTCTAAATATGAAAGATTATGAGGAAAGAATAGAACAAGGGAATAGAAGTTTTATATGTTCTGTGGTTACAGCAGCAAAATTGGTGTTTGCTAAATACTGGAAGTAGAATAAAATCTACTGGAAGTAGAATAAAATAAAATGTAGAAGGATGGATAGGAAAACTTTGCAGCATTGAACAAATTGATAAATTGGATAAAAGGAAAATCAATTCAAATTTTTCTACAGATTGGCAGTCTTTCATGGAGTTAAAATCATAGAATCATAGAGTTGGAAGAGACCACAAGGGCCATCCAATCCAACCCCCCTGCCATGCAGAAACTCTCAATCAAAGCATACCCAACAGATGGCCACCCAGCCTGGTTAAAAACCTCCAAAGAAGGAGACTCCACTACCCTCCAAGGCAGTGTGTGTTCCACTGTCGAACAGCTCTCACTGTTAGGAAGTTCCTCCTAATGTTTATGTGGAATCTCTTCTGTAGCTTCCATCCATTGTTCCTGCTCCTATTCTCTGGACTTGCTCCATCCTCAATATGACATCCCTTCAAATATTTAAACAGGGCAATCATATCACCTCTTAACCTTCTCTTCTCCAGGCTAAACATACCCAGCTCCCTAAGTTGTTCCTCATAGGCCATGGTTTCCAGACCTTTCATCATTTAGTTACCCTCCTTTGGACACACGTCAGCTTGTCAACAGCCTTTTTGAATTGTGGTGCCCAGAACTGGACACAATATTCCAGGTGAGGCCTGACCAAAGCAGAATAGAGTGGCAATCTTGCTTCCCATGATCTAGACCAGGGGTAGGCAACCTTTCCCCTTTAAGGGCTGAGGGACTTCAGCTCCCAGAATCCCAGGAGCTATTGGCCAACATGGGACTATTGGCCAACATGACTGAGGCTTCTGGGAGCTGAAGTCCCTCGGCCCTTAAAGGGGAAAGGTTGCCTACCCCTGATCTAGACACTATACCTCTATTGATGCAGCCTAAAACCACATTGGCCTTTTTAGTTGCCACATCACACTGTTAACTCATGTTGAACTTGTGGTCTACTAGGACTCCTAGATCCCTTTCACATGTTAAGCCAGGTGCCCCCCATCCTCTATCTGTGCATTTCATTTTTCCACACTAAGTGCAGTACCTTACATTTCTCTGTGTTGAAATACATTTTGTTAGATTTGTCCCAGCATTTTAATCTTATTTGCCCTCATCCAGTCTTCTGGGACTACTGTTCTCCAGGAATTCTCAAAGATTGTTGCCAATGGCTCTGAGATTACATTTGCCAGTTCTTTTAATACCCTTGGATGTAATTCATCTGGTCCTGGAGACTTAAATTCATTTAGATTTACCAGGAATTCCTGTCCTACCTCTTTACTTATTCTATGCTGCATTTCCCCTATTTTGTCTTCTGCTCCATTTTCCTCAGGTTGAGCACCCTTTTTCTTTTCTGAGAAGACTGAGGCAACACTGAGGTGTTGAGAAATTCTGCATTTTCTCTGTCCCCTGAGCATTTTGCCATCTTCTCCGCACAGTGGCCCTATTATTTCTCTCTTTTTCCTTTTTCTACGGAGTTCATTAAAAACTTTTAGGTTTTGCTATCTAAAAATAAGTTGTTTTCTGTATATGGGGAAAGAATGTATATATATTTCAGTAAAGTACTGTGAGAAGAAACTGGATGTTTAAGTTTAAGAATTGTAGTTAGTGATGTGCAGGAGGTCAATAGGGGTGAGGGCAGGGGTGTCATTAATTGTATTTAATGATGTTTTTGTATGTATTCTATGTATCATTTTTATTCTTTTCTTCATTGTCTTTGCAGTATTGTTAATCATTGTCTTTTCTGTGTGTTTGTATGTGTGGTATGTTTTTTTGGGTAAAGATTTAATTTTAATAAAAATTATTTAAATCCAGTAAACAGAAGCTGCTGGATGGCCATCTTTCGGGGTTGCTTGGATTGTGTATTCCTGCATGGCAGGAGGTTGGACTGGATGGCCCATGAGGTCTCTTCCAGCTTTATGATTCTGTGATTAGGGCTTGGATGTGGAGTGTTCTGGATATAAACTTATTTTCATTAGTTGAGTTCTGGCTAAACTGGATGTCTTTGTTTAAAAATGGGAGAGGGATTTTCCCATGTGAATTTTGAAGGGTATGGTAGAGTGCTCTTTTACCTTTTGGAGTGATGGGGATTTCAAGATTTTTTTATACTGGAAACAATATCAGACCCACTTCTGGAACATCAGGATGCCTCCTTACCCTGGGAAACCTGTCTAAAATATTTTCCCTTTCGGCATTTTCTCTCCCCTCCTCTTGCATAAAGGGTGGAACCATTCCTTTGAGGGAGTACTGATGGCAGGCAGCCAGGATTGCAAGGCCCTAAAATCTCGGGATGAATTGTTTTCAAGGCGGAAATCTTTTGATTTCCGAAATGCATTGATTTATTTTTTAAGCCAGGAAGTTACATGCTGGTTCTGACCCTTGCAAAGCAGCTGTTTTTTGTGAGTAAGCCACATAAAGGTGGGAAGAAGAGAAATCAGGAAACCCTCGGCATCAAAGAGTTGCTGTCTCTACCGATTGGCAACAAAGTACAACAGCTGCCTTTCTTGCATTTTGGATTATCCTTTCAATTAGAAAGTGAAGCTGCAGAATGTCTTATGAACAAGCAGTTCAATGTAATTGTGTGCCACCTCTTCACTTACTGGTTATTCTCTCTTCTGTGTTTAAGCTATTCAAAATCTAAATGCAGCTGAAAAAGCAGTCTGTTGTTCATACTAATAAGGAGGTTTGGGAGCCTCGCAAGGACCATCATGGCTTTGTGGTTCCAGTTATTGTTGTATAGCATCAAGTTGTTTTTGACTTACAGCAACTGTAAGGCCACCCTGTCACGAGGTTTTCTTGGCAAGATTTGTTCAGAGGGGGTTTGCAATTGCCTTCCTCTGAGTCTGAGAGAGTGTGACTTGCCCAAGGTCTCCCAGTGGATTTCCATGGTGAAGGACGATTCGCCAGATGATACCTCAGTTTTGGTCCCATTGTTGTTGTGTACCTTAAGTCATTTCCAGCTCATAGTGACCCTAAGGCAAACCTGTCATGGGATTTTCTTGGCAAGATTTGTTTAGAAGAGGTTTGCCATTGTCTTTTTCTGAGGCTGAATTCAAAGACATAGCCATGTTAGTCTGGAATATCTGTATGCAAAGGGATCTTGCAGCACATTTGAGACTAGCTGAAAGAAGTTGGTAGCTTGAGCCTACTACCTCAGATTCATAGGATGGACTGGAAAGCCCAGGGACAGACCTATATAGCAGTCTGTGGGGGTGCAGTTTAATTTTCCCGGGGTGTTAACCCTTTTAAAGGGAAACAAAAATATGCAAGTATGAAAATTAACCTTATTAGAGTTCAGCTTTCATCAGCAGAACAGCAAAAGTGTGGGTCAGACTATTTATTCTAAATCTGCCTTCCTAAAAAATAAAGACTTACTCCAAAAAAATAACAAACATGCTGTTGGTAGTTTAAAAACATAAAATAATGACTTTAATAAATACATACACAACAAACTAAAACCTAAAACTGGTGCTGGTTTAGTTAAAGAGATGAAATCTCACTAGCTTTAATATAGCATGAATAAGAGACAGTTAACCTCACTCAGAGGAGACTGGGCCTTTGCAGACTGCCAAAAATAGTGCACTTTAAATTGAGGCACTGACCTGGCTCAGTGCTAGGGAATCATGGGAATTGCATTTTTTTTCCTGAGACATTGAGCCTTCTCTGTCAGAGAGCTCTGGTGCCACAATAAAATACAGTTTCCATGATTCCCTAGCACTTAGCCAGGGCAGTGCCTCAATTTAAAGTGCACTATTTCTGGCAGTCTGCAAAGGCCCTGTTACTCAGAATTGAGACTGAGAGGAGACTGTTTAGAATCCTGAGAGAAAGTCTGTTAAACAGCCTCCAAGTGTGAGTGACTCCTGTTTAGAAAGAATGACATAGATAGAGGGAAGTCCCTGTCTGTCTATGGAAGGAAAGGATAATGTAATACGTTAAATTTCCAACACAGTCTCTGTGTAAAATGTCCATAGGAATACAAAACTTTGTGGGTGTTGAGATGAGATGATAAGTTCAGTTTTAACTATGATTGTTTGGGGACAAAACAAGGATGTTGCCTAAAGCCAAGGTTAGTAGATAACTATATGAATTAATATTTCATTCCCTCATGAACTTAGTGTCATAATGTGTGTAGTGTGCCAGGAAACCATTGTCTCTGTTCAGCCCACTGCCAAGGAACTGAAGGTTGATATATTCCAACTCTGCTATTTCTCTTTCTAGTCTTCCTTTGTAGTGTTTTTGTTCGAGGGCCATTGTTCTCAGCTCCAAGATAGAATGTCTAGGAAGACTGACGTGTTCTGCAACCAGTTTTTATATATTCCCATTCCTAATGTCCCTAATGTCTGATTTATGTCAATTTATCCTCTGGTGCAGGGCCTGTTATCACAATATAGAGTGCTGAAGGTATGGCATAAATCACATTGGAGGATGAGCATGTGGAATTCCTTCTAACATTGTGGGTGAAATCATTAGGTCCTGTGATGACATTTCTTGAATAGATGTTTGGGCAGAGTTGGCATCTGGTTTTGTGGCAGTGCTTTGTACTGGTGTCCACATCTCTATTATGTGTTATCCTATAGGTGAGTAGGTTTTTTAAGTTTGCAGGCTGTCTATAGGTGAGTAAAGGCCTGCCATCAAGAGCCCTTGAGAGAGCAACATTATTGTCCATGAGTGGCTTTCCACTCCACCAAATGCATCTGAGGAAGTAAGCTCAAGTCTATGAAATCTCATGCTACCAACTTCTTTCCTTCAGTTAGTTTCAAAGGTGCCATACGGTCTCTTTCCATACTGTCCAAAATAGGTTGTAGTTCACCAATGATATGTCTGAGCTTTCTGTCACCACTAGTGGGGAATGGGGCTTTCCACTCTACTACATGCATCTGAAGAAGTAGGATCAAGCCTGAGGCTGAGAGAGTGTGATTTGCCCATGGTCACCCTGTGGATTTCCATGACCAAGCAAGGTTTCAAACCCTAGTCTCCTAAAGTCTAGTCCAACCACTGAAAACACTCCACCATACTGGCTCTTGGTGGTGCCATACTGACCTTCTCTGAAACACACAGAGATCCTCTGTGGAGCTCATGACTGAAAGTAAGGAGGAGGGAGATTTGTTGATGGATGGAAGGATTTTACAAATATTTATAAACAGATTACAGTTAAAGATTTTGCAGTGGTATCTGACAGTAATTTTAAAATACGATAGAAAAACAACACATGAGATAAAAAAGGGTATGTATTTCATTAATCAAAAACACAGCAGGCTGAATCATTGTAGGAAGGCTTGCCAAAATAGTTACGTGTTCAATATGCTCCTGAAATAAAAATCATGGGGGCCTATTGAAGGAAGAATATTCCACACACTTTGTGCATTCAGGTTAAATGCCCTATTCTGAATGTGTGGTTGCGATCTAAAGAATATTTGAGGATTTGCTCATCCTCAGTAAAAGATAGTTTCTTGACTCATTGAGAAATCTCACTGAAGAAATAATTCAAGCCTCCTCCTCCTCCTCCTTCTTCTTAATATTTTGGACCTTTCTGTGAAAATTTCATTTGCACAAAAACCAACATATTTACAGGGGAAAGTTAGGTCAGCACTGGTTAGTACTTGGAACGAAGACCACCAGCAAATCCCAGGTGGGGATTTTTCAAAGGAGAGAACTAGCAAAACCACCTCTAAGAAGTCTTTGCCTAAGAAATCCTATAAAATTCATGGGATCACCAAGTCGACAGGTGACTTGAAGGCACACGCGTGCACATAAATGCATATTGTGTGTTGTGCTAAAAAAAAATTTCCCCTAAAATCTCATGAAAAATTTAAAAATACATCAAAGAAGCATGGAAACCGTCATCATCTTATCCAGCAGGGAAAAGCCGTTTGGAATTAAGATGATTAAGGTTGGGTTCTTAGTGCTGTGTGGTGCTGGATTTGAAGATTTTAAGGATATATATATATATATATATAACTTTATTTTTATGGTTTTAATTTGTTTTAGTATTCTTAACTGTTTTAATATGTACTGTTTTAAGCCCTTCTATCTTTTTAAATTGCATTTTATTATGGCCCAGCTAGAAGGGCCTCTAGGGATGAATGGGTCTATGTGGGGAGATGACAGGTCTCAAGTGTAATCAAGAGCCACCTTGGAATGCAGACATGGCCAAAGTGCAACTCCTCCAGATGTAGTTGGACTGTAACTCCCATAGCCATCAGGCCTAGACTAAGAGCCATAATTCCCTAGCACTGAGCCAGGGCCATTAAAGCTGCATTAAGATAAAGAGCCCTCCCTCCACTCCATCTGACGTCATCTAGGAAAGAGATACAGGCTCAGCTCCATTGGTCCTGCAAAGGGCCTTTGCAGACTGCTAGAAATAGTGCAAATTGAGTTCACTTTAACTGTCCTGGCTCAGTGCTAGGGAATCATGGGAATTGTATTTTTTTCTGAGACATTGAGCCTTCTCTGTTAGAGAGCTCTGGTGCCACAATAAACTACAGTTTCCATGATTCCCTAGCACTGAGCCAGGGCAGTTAAAGTGGACTCAATTTGGACTATTTCTAGCAGCCTGCAAAGGGCCTAAGAAGAAGAGCTCTCCCTCCACTCCATCTGACATCATGTGGGGAAGAGATACAGGCTCAGCTCCATCCTCCTTCCACTCCATCTGCCATGGTCCAGGCCTCAGAGAGAAGAGCTGCTGGACTTGATCCCTTCCCCACTACCCTTCCCTTCTCCTTTTGTGTCATGTCTTTTTAGATTGTAAGCCTGAGGGCAGGCAACCATCTTAATTAACCATTTGTCATGTGTAAGCCACTCTGAGAGCCTTTGTGCTGAAGAGGAGGGGTATAAATACTCTAAATAAATAAATAGCCCCCCTAAACCAATGAGAAGTGCTGAGATAAGCATTTCAACAATTGGGTGGGGGCACATAGAATCATAAGAGTTGGAAGAGACCACAAGGACCATCCATTCTAACTTCCTCCTGTGCTTTAGAAGCCAAATTTTAACTCTTTTGGAATGCAGAAAGTTCCTCCTTTCCAACTTGTGTTCTTTTTTAAAAAATTAAATTAATCAGTATTGTAAAACAGAAACATCAACACCTAACCAAAAAAAAAAAAAAAAAGAAAAAGAAAAAGAAAAAAGAGAGAAATGAATGAACAAACAAACACACAAGCATATACCCCAAACCTACCCCCGTCCCCTGCTCCCACAGGTCAGCCAGTTTTGATGCAGCACTTCTCGAAATGAGTGATCCCCACAGTTCATCTCACGTATGAACTAGCAGGAAAAGAAACACCCACTCGAATCGCATTCTACCAGAGCTACTTTGTCTGCGTTTCTGGGTGGCATTCTACTTGATGATGTTTGTAGGGCTGCTGTATGGTTGTAGCCTCTGACCTTTATTTCGCCCTATAGACGTTAAAAGCTCTAGAACTGATGTAGCCTTTGGAAGGGCAGTGTTGCTTTCCAGTTGGAAGTGAATTCTTGAAATGTAATGCTCTTGGCAAAAGTTTTTGTTGTATTGTACTCAGAGTTTCTGGTCAGTGTTGCACTTGGTTTGCCTAGCATGACACTCCCGTCACCTGTGTGAGTAGCTTGTTAGTCTCCTCAGTGTGTGAATCACAGAGACCATGAAGAAGAACAGTTTGCATACCTGTAACTGTTCTTTGGATGGTCATCTGTGAACTTAAACAAACATACCCATCTTCCCCTCCTTATGTGTCCTGCATCTTGGGGATGCTGCTATGTGGCATCCTTGGGAACTGAGGGAAATGAGCAGAAAGGGATAGAGCTAAGGGTGGGCAGAGCTACCGCCAAAAGCTTGTATATCAATTCTAGAAGTGTCTGCAGATGCCCTGCGCAGACGCAGAACCCCTCAGTGTATGCATGCATAGATAATCACTCAAAAAACTACAGTTACAGGTATGCAACCTGTCCTTCTCCTCCACAGTGGGATCTTTCAAACAGCGTTTCAAATCATTCAGAGTTCTGGAGGGTTCCCTTCAGGAGTTTAGACCTGCCACGCTCCATTTTAAACAGCCTGGTAGCTGGTTATAAGAAGGACCTCTGCCTGACACTTGAGAGATCTGCTGATACCCAGAACAGGCAAAAGTGGGCTGGATGGACAAATGACTCAGTTACATAAGGGAGTTGGGTATGTTGTTATTTGCCATCAAGTGGCAAATAATGGCAACCCTATAAATGAGAGCCAGACACTGGCAAGGGGGCAGGAACCAGCTAAAGAAGGTTTTGCTGTTGCAAGGGCTAGAAAATTGCAGCCAGCCTCTGCTTTCCAGACATGTGGAGGCTGTGCTCTTTGGCCACTTGCCTCTGCAGAAGAGAGTTAGAGATGCTCTTGGACAGAGAATAGAGGCATTATTTTCTTGTTAGTATACAAACAAGCACCACACAGCTTTAACAAAACATTTTATTGTGTGTATATGTGTATATATTGTCCTAGTCAGGATCCTCACTCAAGAAGATGCTGTTTTTTCTCATTATTAAGCAGCCTGACAATTAGCTTGTTCTTTGAAAGAACAAATGAAGCCAGAGCTGATAATACATGGAGTCTTGACTGTGTCACAGCTCTAAGAAATGCATAGTTCAGGCCGGCCCAACCTGAAACTGCTCATGCCAGACCTAATCCACTAGTCCTATGACAGAAGCATCTCGTGACTTTCAAGTATTTCCCTATATACAGAATGGGAGAAAGGCTGGCAGAGCTTGGAAATGCTACCTTTTTGGACCACAGCTTTCCGGTGACCATATTGACTGGGAGATTCTGGGAATGGAAGCCCAAAAGTAATGTTTCCAAGCTCTGGCCACACCATTTAGCTGGATTATACCTGGAGGGAGTCAGGCATGATTTGCACCACAGAGCCAAGTCAGTACCTTTGGCAGCTCAGTCTCCCTTCCCTTCCTCTCCTCTGCTCAATAAGACCAGCACTTTAAAAAACCTCACACCATTCATCCACCAATTCCTGCATTTAAGTGGTTGTGCAGTTGTGGCTATTTTGTCCCCTGCATGGGGGTAGTCATATGGGTTTGCCACCACTGCTGGTTCTGGCCAAGGCTTGCAAGGTTTTGTCAGCTTGGAGTTAGCCCAGAGGTGCTGATTCTCTGGGTTTGCTGTTAGCAGCCCACTTGCCTGTCCTCTTGTGCTGATTCCATCACTGCAGCCAAATCTGTTGCATGCATCAGCAGCTCAGTTAATGTACTTCCCTGTCACTTTGTCCTGCACATAGCAGGCTGATGGCTTTCAGGCCTTCAGGCTATGGGCAGCTGTTGCCCACTCCCTGTTAATTAGGGAGACAGCAGGGTGTGGGTTTTGGGGG